>OZ014450.1:10694981-10781602 GCA_963966035.1 Acleris laterana | reverse complement strand
GAATAGTTTCCCTCTCCGCCCTGCTCTCTCACTAGCACTTTTTAATTTTTAAAAAGACATTAATTTTAAAGTGGACTAAAAGCATTGCAGAACTGAAGCCCGTCGGAAAAAAACCACTCATGAACTTTTCTTACGAGAAACTCGTTTAAATGATCTCACGGACGTTATGAGAAGAAAAGTATTAATGACAACACTTTGGAAGCGAGCCGTATTATAACTTTTCCGTTTCCGCGACAAAATCAATTTCCATCACTGAAAGAGCTCCAAACTTTTCCACATACACAGCAATCAAGTAAAGAAGGGGGCAATAAGAACGGGATAACCAACTGGAGGACGTCATCTCAGGAGACGGTTTGCAAATGAGCGGCGACGCACACGCGCGCGCCCCGCACACACGCGCTAATCCGCGTCCACACACGTTACGTACACTCGTACATTTTTATAAATAGATATCGCTTTTTTTATCCGGGAACAAGAATACGTAGGGGGAACCCCCCGGAGGAGGGGTACCCCGCGGGGGACGTGTTGGATTTCAGATTGCTACGAACTGCAAAAATGAGGGATGAAAGAAATATAGCTTAAAACGCAGATATTTCCCGGCGTCTTAAGGCGCCGGAGGGGGGTGGGGGCACGGGGAGTGTGTGGAACAAAGTAGAGTGGCGATATTGAACCAAAATGAAATGGTAAACGAACCGTGCGCGTCCGATCTAATGCGAATTTATAATTTGGACATCGCCCCGGACGGCGCACTCTTTGAACTCGGAGGGTGGGTTACGGCTGCGGAGGTGAATTTACAAAGAGTGCGGATGTGATTTATAAATAGGGGAGTAGATGCGTGCGCTGACCGTTCGTTTTCGTTAGTGGTTTTTTCCATTAGGCTTGAGAAATAATAAGTCGTGAGTTAGCTCGCGACGCGACCCCGTGTGGGAATTTCGGGCGAGTCGCGAAGCGTTGGTTGTCAACGGTCGTTTTGGCACAACGAGCGGTGTTTAGGCGTTTCCTCATTGCGCTAACGCGTGTGTCCGCCGACCTAATTGCCGTCGCGCCGCATCTAATCGGGATATGCGCCATGCGATAATTGCGACAGATTACTTGAGAAGAATAAGAATGCGCTCACGAGCGCGCAGAACCGACGACACTCTGAAGGCAACACACAAAGAAAACGCACCTTTTGTTGCGACCATTGTTGAAATAGAGCATAAAGATTGTAATCTTATAAAAAAATATCATTGAGTTTAACCAAGTAGATGTCGTTATATTATAATATTTTTCAAATATCAAATAGTTTAACGTCTGCTATGTAAGTGAGTTTCATAAATCTGAAATTGCAGAGATCGTTGTTCTTTTCATTTCGCTTTCACCTTTGTCTTGCTGAAAGATGAGGTCTAAACGAGGTTTAACAAAAGAATCTTTTGAAGCTTTTTACGGTACGTCGCAAGACACCCCTTTAGGTGGGTTCATTGTATTTTCAGATCGTTAAATCGCCGGCGGAAAAAAGATGCGCCGAGTGTCAGTCGCCAACAAGTCAACCTGTAAGCCGCCTTGGCCACCTTAGTAACGCGTTTGGGTTGATAGTAAGGATGATGAGTTGGTGGTCAACACAGTGTCACGTCTCCGCGGGCGAGTCGTCGGCGACAGATTGCGCACGAGTTAACTTTATTACCTCAGTGAGGACAGTTGCAGCGTTGTTAATTCGCGCCGCTAATTGGTAATGAGCTCGTAGGTGGAGCGCGGGCGACGTAAACGACGCCTTAACTCACTCAATGGCACGTGTGCTGACACACTATTTAAACCAAGTCTAATAGGTATGTGACCACGCAACTTATTCTCGTCATCGGTCCAAAGGACAAAGGGGCCCCGGACTCCCGGTGCTTAGTCAATTTATGGAGCAGATTTCAAAGATGTCAATAGTTTTACTGCCGGCACGTGACGTGATCACGCTCGTTCGACAGAACAAAGTGCACGGTGTAAGTGGTAAAGTGAAAATTGCGTACGTGAACTGGAAGAAAAAAATATTAAAAATTAATCAAGCCTCCGGCGGGGAGGCGCCGGGGGCACATGTGTCGACAAAAAACCGTCTCCCTCGCCGGCAGGGCACGTGCGAACAGCCGTTACGGCCGCTTCGCCGGCGAGTTAAAAGTTCCTTCGGACAAACAGAGGATTTGTCACAATTACGAGTGGGCGGCGCGTCCCTACTTGATTAAAACCTAAATCACGTGACGTGTTTACAGCCACGCCGGAGGTGTTTTCAATTTGCCCACTCCTGGACTCGCCATTGGCGTTCCGGACACGTTCCGACGCACCTATCTGGGGGCGGCCGGCGTTTTGAATTTGTTGCGAATTAAATTATTGATGACCTAATCGGGCCGGCCGATCGCTGTTCCCGGACGTGCGCGCCGCTGGGAACCTAGGCGCGCCCACCAGTCACGTCGCTTAATTATTTTAAATGTCGCGCCCGAAATCCGGCGATCGCGGCGCCTCGCCGCTTCGCCACGGTAGCGTTTCGCTCGTAAAAAAAGCTACGTGAAAAGAGGAGATTAACATTTGAATTAATCGGGAGATTAAGCATAATGAAAGAAAATCTCATTACGGCCGGTATAATGGCGGTGGGAAATATCGCCGGCGAACGGAAAGGAGGAACGGGCGGTATAAAAGAAAAGGCGAGCGCGAAGAAAATTAAAAGCTCGAACTTAAATTCGCTCGAATTAAAAAATGTGAAAAAGTGTAATCGACGCCCGACTGCGATTAGGGGGAAATGCAAACAGGTCGGGGCGAGGCGGGGGCTCCGCGGCTAAAGTTCTCAATTAAAGAGAGGCCACGGAAAGACTCGGTGTAATTAGATTCTTTCTCATCTCCTTAAATCACCACCTCGGCCGCTGACACTCAGCTTGTTTAATTTGAAATCGAGTCTTGTTAGCGCGTTTTTTTAAATTTAATTCTCGCTAAGTAATTTTCTAGCCAGCTTGATTGAAATTGAATTACCTACAGCTTCGCAGACGATGTGATTAGAATCTGTCTCGATTTTCATTACGTTTTTATCCATTTCTTTGTACTATATACATTTTGCTATTTATACTATTCTCAAATGCTATTGATGAGATTCAGCATCGTAAGCGCGAACGTGACAGTCTGCAGGAACGCTAAACGCGACATCTCGTGAAGACGCTGCGGTAATGACTTCCTCCATTCGCCTCGGCGTGTCTCACTGCCTAATTAATCGGAACTCAGGTATAAACTAACTATAGGTTAGGTCGATGTACTTTAATGACTCACGTCACGTCTCGCGTATGAAGTCTACTCGAGTTGGTCCCACCCTACCGCTACCCTACATAAACTGGCCTCAACAAACAAAAGAAAACTCGAAATAAACGTCTTGTAATTTCTAACTTTACTTCCCGTTCAAATGCCCGTATAATCGCAATTAAAAACAAAAATTAAAACCAATTAAAACCCTCGACACCTCGGGAAACTGGCAGCGATCCCCTCGCAATAAACAAGCACTCAAAGTGAACTCAAGTAATTAATTCCCGGTGTCCGAGCGTAATTAAACAGCCTTGTGATTACGCTGTCGGAAGTCGTCGGGGATTGTCGGGGGTTGTCGGGAGTCGTCGGGAGTTGTCGGCTTAAGTGGTCAGTCGTCTGGGCAATTAAGCGGGCTTAGTTGGTAAAGGTGCGGGACGATTACGACACGATATACAAATAGATAAATTTAAATTGTAATTAACCATCTACATAGGTTCTTTATTTTCGTAGTTACATAGTTACTGATTTACCATGAATACCATACTCGTTAATTAAATTGCAGGTTATGTAACAATGCTATGTTAAAACTTTACTGGTGTACTTTTTGTAATAGAGACTGATGGTCATATCCATCCTATCTTCACAAGCACTATAAGTTCATTGGAAAAGATCTTTCATGTTGGGTTTGGCATGAAAGAGTGATTTTTGGACTTGTGAACAAGTTACGTGTCGTGTCGTGGTCGTCCCGCGCTGCCCCGAGCGAGCCTTAAGCCCGCCCACGACGAGGCGATTAAGCAATTAACGCCGGAGGGCGGACACTTGCTCATTTAACTTTCCTTTGATTTTCCTCCTCGACTCGGTTTTGCGGTTTTCAGGAGGGGACGACTTTGCTTTTAATACGATTTCAGGGAAGTTAGTGAAGTTTGCGAGGTTTAGGAAATGTTTTCTGGCGAGGGTGCGAAGTTTGGTTTTAGTGGCCGGATGAAAACATAAATTCCATGGTTTAAAATTAAATTGTTACTGGACCAGTTGAAAAGTAGTACACTTTAAAAAGTGGACTAAAAAAACTACTAAGTGTGTTGGAACTATGTTAAAATTTGTTAATTGAAGACAACAACATAAAAAAACACACCCAAATATAAATAAAACAATATAAAAACACGTTAAAATTCACAAATCCCTAAGATCACTTCTCTAAAACAAAACAATTATCACCTCTCGGGTGTCAGGTCGTGCTGACCCCAAATTCCTCCACAATTAACTAAGCCTCCGCCAACAGCCCCAAGGGACCGCTAATTAAACAACCTCCGGAATCATCTTGCAAACAAACCAACCCTTTCCTTATTAGCTGATGTTCGCTTTAATTCAATAAAGCCGTGAAAACTGCGCAAGGGTTGATTTGCATGGAAGGGTTAACTGGCGGTTCGTTAGGGCAACAATTAATAGGGGCTGAGGGAAAACTCGTGGGAAAGTTGGGCTAGGTCAGTGCTGGCCTTTCATTATCACTGGGCAACGGGGGGCTTTGCAGATTGATGGGGATGAAACAGATTAACCCAGTACACTTCTAAGGTGAAGAACTTGCCTATAAGTCTTTTGTCGTATACCTACGTGAAACGTATGTTGGAAATAAGGACTCCATGAATATGTTTTCATATCTCCAAAGTATATAAGTATGTTTGTATAAATACGTATATAAAAAGACTTTGATGTTGTACCGTACAAATACAAAATAAACAGAAAATCAAAGGTTGAAAAATGTAAATCAAAGGTGTAGTTTTTTTGTAAAATCGGCTCTCCTATCTTCTACGTTGAAAACTTGTTAAACTTGATTAATTTCTAATGGCTACCAACCGCGTCCGTAGCTATTATAAACGGTATAAACGATGTGTACCTGCCACAAACACAAACTATAATTACCGTGGAAATTTAAAAAAGGCTAAAAATCATAAAACACTAGTTAGTCAAATGAAGAAATGTTCCGGAACACGCGGAGGCGTTCCTCATGCATTTGTTATTCACTAATAAGTCGTTCCGAGCGGGAAATTATACCCTTACAATTATATTAGTATTAATGAGAACATCCCACTTTGTTTTTTGTACGTTTTTTCACTAACCCTCAGCCTAAAGGAACGTTTTAAACAGAAAAAGATTCATATTAATTCATTACACAAAGAACCACGCGATAATAACAGTAAAAACACGATTATTAAACAATTGAAGTGTTAAAAAGACAGAAAGCTATCATTAAAATTAAACGATGCATTGATAAGGCTTTCAGTACAATTATAAGACGAGTAATTGTTGGTTTCTTGTGAGCATTTCACGCTCTGTTTGAGGAGCGTGTGCGCACGCGAGTGTTTTCATAATTAATTACCAGGACGCGTGGCTTGAAGCTTGTTGACTGAATACAACTGTCTTGTAAACAAGACTTTACTATGTTATAAACTGTTGGTACCAGACGTCAAATGATGGGCGCCAGGCAAATAGTCAAAAGAAAAATGGAATACTAGCTTTGGCTGCGACTTCGTCCGCGTAGAAATTGTTTAATGGTATTCCTTTTGGCACATAACCATCTGGGATGTAACGTAACGATCCTATGTCCTTCCACCAGACTTCGGACGTTCAGCGGTTCAGCTATGAAGGATTAACGAACAACCAGACGACACATAGTTCAGAATGGATAGGATATATATACCTACCTACTATCCTCATACGTAAAAGCATAACTCAAATTAACGCATAACGATATATTTGTGATTGTGCAATGTACTATCAATATCTTTACCACACATAAAAGATGTTAACTTTTCAATAACGAGGTTATCCCTGTTCAAGAATTGGTGCAACGTCCACTCTTGCGCTGCTTTGTGGATTACTCTAAGCTACGAGTACGTCTATAATCGGACGGACGTAGTGTCCAGTGTCCTGTCCACACCTAGAGGCTTGTGTGTTCGACTTAGCACCTTTAGAGATACTGTGCCTAAAACGCGCAATAGCCTAGACATGTTGCAATCTCAATCGACGTAAACCTTCGTGATCACATACGACTCTCTTTACATTTCCTGCACGGCCTGATTCAATTAAAATATTTACAAAGTCTACAAACGCTACGCAAAAAGACAGTTTCCTAATGAATCTGCTATTATGTATGTCGCCAAAGTTTAATTTAAAGACGCTTTTAAATTCGGGTTTTAAGTGTGTTTTGTCGCACGCACCGGTAATGGCCCGGGTGGGTAGGGCCCCCGCGTCCGTCCTGATCGATGCAATTTTGATTGATTGCATTGCTTAGTGTAGTGTAACCAATCTTATTGAAAACTGCTATTGTGCCATCGGAAAGGCCGTAGCTGCGATCGACGCCGCTTGTCAAATGGTTTAAATTGAAAAAAATAGGGGACAACCCTAAAACGGAGAACGCGACATTTTATATTTTTGGGGAGTTATAATACCGAGTTGTAATTGAAGGTTTGATAAGCTATAAGTTTTGTGGGTTTAGTGTAGGTATAAATGTTTGTTTGATAAAGAAGTGGGTAAAATTTAGTTTTATTAGTATTTGGTTGCATCAGTTGGGCAAAAAAACTGCACACGATTACTAAAACGTGATTTTTCTACTTGTAATTCTGGTTAGGTCCGTTGTAATCTCGTTTTAAATCAAACAAAGTGTAATGACACTGATACATGGCGCTCTTTATTGACCATTGTGTTCACAACATATGTCCGAGCTGAAGTGTAAACATTAGTGAAATAAATTAAAACCAATCAATCGTAATACTGCATGATTGGTACGTACCTATCTCACGTGCGCAAAAAAAGTTAGTTTAACTTTGTGTGTATGAAAATAAAGTCTAAATTTGAGTGAGAGTGTTTGTTTGTGCAAGCGACATTGACGACTTGTCAGACTCAAATGTCGATTTCTTTTTCAATTTAAATCGATTAGTCTGTCGCGTACCAAAAGGATTTTAGTTAGGAGCCGGCGCCGTATGGTTTCTATTTGCACACATTAATTTGTTTGTGCAGTAGATAGTTCTGTTGATTTAAGTCTTTTTATTACAGAATTCGGCTCACTCAGCATTTTGCTATTTAAAATTAGCGGTATAACGGAGTATATTTTTCCGTGGTACAATGGAATGTAAACATCGTCAGAGAAAACAACAATTAGAATAATGCCGATATCGGCGCATCGCCGCGGGCGCGGGCGGCTCCCACCTCCCCATTATTTTATCTAATCAAAAACTTTTAAAAGGAAAAATTATGCCGGCCTTTATTATGAGTCAACTTTCTTTAGGAGGGGAACTGAGGATATATTTTTAATAACGACCCCGCTAAAGAAAGTCATCGTACTACGAAATAAGGAATTCCTTTCGCGGGGATGAGAGTCGCCGTAATCAAAGTGTGAAGTTCAGGGAAGGTTTGCTTTGAATACTTTCGTATTCAAATTCGATTCAATAAATACGAAAAGACATAGCGAGGTTTGCGCCATCCTGTATATTTTAATGGAGGCAGGAAGAGATGAGAATCTTGTAGTATTAAGTAACCGGCCGACTTTACTCGACGAGGGTTATATAGCAGGCCGTAGACGTATCTAGGTGTATTACAATGTTCAAAACACAGTGCATGTTTACAAAGACAACTAATTGCATAGCAGAACAGGACAGTACTCGAAACCACAATTTAAAAGGTTAAGTTTAAAGGTAATTTAATAAAAACATTGTTTGATAACTGCGTCGCTAAGTACAGACTATTTTTTTATATTTATACATGGTGTTACATTAAACATTGCGTTTAATAAAGTCTTTGCGATGCATTATTTAGTATATCCATCTAATCAATTTTAAATTTTAACATCAAAGTCACGAACGAGCTAGTTTTCTTTATAAATTAAAGGAGGCGCACGAAAAAAACTCCGAAAAAGCGAGGGTGAGACCTCCCTAAGCATTTTCTTTACTCAACGTTTTCAGTAAATATGGTTCGTTTATTAAAACCGGCTAAGGCGAAAACGAGCTCTCGGCTTGGAAATTTAAGAGTTATTTTTCTAGTGGCGAGTGTTTGTGTTTGAATAATATTTTTGTGCGGCGGCGTTATTATTGCACACCTTGTATGCGTAAATCAGGGCCGGGGGCTCAACATTTCTCAGACAAAAAGATGCAATTATATGCAAAGGGGAGCACTCGGATAATGAACCTCTGTTCTTTGGTTTCAAACGAACTATATTTTGCTATTAGATTTATCTCATCTCTTTCTAATAAGAATATTGTACTTAGTAATAGATAGGTTGTATTAGAATTACGTTACAATTATTAGAAATTTTATGATACTGCGAAATCACTTCAACCTCGCGTTTTCGTATGTAATCGTGTAAAAATATATGCCCATTGCAACTGACTTAATTTCACTCAAGCGCCTAAATCATCGCCGTCACTAAATCATTGTTATGTTATCGTTACCAATAGGTAAAACTAAAACCGTAACCGTTGGTAAGTATCAAATAAAATCACACTGTACAATGTAAGACACCAAATGAAATATAGAGTGTTTAAATAATATGAAGTGTCCACATTCGCGTGCAACCTTCACCAAAACGATATTCATCCTGTATTATAATGACGAGCATACATTATTACATTATTTTCCGCGCCGAAGGTCAAGGCGGCGCACAAGTACCAAAACAATTTATATTTCGTATGTATTAGAATCTGTTTACAATAAAACATGAGCAAACGCGCGGAAAGAATAGCAAGTGCTAGAATATTTTTTATGGCTACATAGGTCAAGGTCTGGACAGAGAGTAACGGCACTCCTTTCTGAATTTAACCGAAGTATTAGCTTAGGTATTATAAATCGTTTTATTCGAATAAGAAGAAACAAAGAAAATTATTCTACTCCAAATCGAAATACACAAACATAACGAAATGACTACAATTAAAAGCAATACACAGAAACGATAATCCGTGTGTCTCCGCGGCAGTAAGCGACACTTGATCAGCATTCTGCAGGGAGGATTACAGCGCTGATTTTCAGACAATATCGTCTATTCACTTGACAGTAAAGTCGGTCGTATCGTAAAAAGGCAATGATTTCAAAAATAAACTGTGCTAATATTGTCCACCTAGGATTAGGAGTGGAGACATGTCCAGAACAGCTAACGCGTCTGTCGGCTGATTGTAAGCCGCCGAAGCCCGGTCGGCGAGTGCAGAAGTAGGTTTGTTTGTTTATCACTCCTCCGCTCCACGCCTAAGCCCGTAAAGAACGAGTGTGGGGCCCCACGCTGCGCTCTTTTACGTCCGCAAAAACACATTTCCGTAATCACCTTATAAAGGGATTACTATAAATAAAAAGGAAAAAGGAAATTAACCGCGTTACACGAGGAAAAAATCCCGTCCCCTCGCAATATGTGGGCTCCCACTGATAAAACACTTTATGTACGTTTTTCGCGTAAATGAAACAATATGTTATTATGTATATCTGACAGTTCTAACGAAACGCCCAGTAAAGAATAATCAACTTTATGGCTGCGAAAATTGAGTTTAAATTGGAATGAATAACTTGAAATATGAAATGCGAGTCGGGAATCGTAAACATTTTTATACGTTTAAATTTTTAAACATTTTTGCTTTTTCAGGTAAGCTTTCCGGACGTAATTATTGTGTAAATAAAATATATCATAACAAGGGGCCTGCTCGTGAAAATACATAAAAATATGCAGCTACCCCTGCCCTGTAGGTTCAGGTTTATGCCCGGCCGGTCGGCGGCGTGAGTAGGGGATAAAAAAGAAAATGAGGAGTTATGTTTTCGGTAATAAAGGACGGACGAGAGAAATCGTTTAAGACGCCGCCAAATGAGATGGAACGAATATATTTGATTATTTTTATGGCGCGGAATGGCGATACGGTACGGTCTCGGACTTAATGTCTATTTGTTTTACTAGAATTTAATATTATATCGTTTATGGTTTGGTTTTATGGGCTCTTGTTAAATTTTTCAGGGAATTTAGTAATTGTAAATGCAAACGTATAATATTCATATTCATATTCATATTCATATTTATTCATTGCTTTACACGGGTAGGTACAGAGAGTTGTTATTCTACATAGTAATATGTTTTATAATGTGTTTCATATGTTTTCATCATTTTCAAAACTACTTTTTGGGTGTTTAGAAGTCAAAATTTCGTGCATAGTAGAAGTATACATTTCAATTAAAAGCAACGAGAGGGTATTTGATCCAATCAATAAATTTAAAGTAATGTTTCGAACTAATGACTGAAACCGAACGCTAGGAAACGTGCCGGTCCGATTTATTACAGATACAATTGAGAGAGCTCGTTATTTTTATGGCTTCTAAAAAAGCGGACATGAATCAATACATGGGACACAAAGCGTAATTTATTTGCCTGTCCGTAAATGTTCGTTGCAGGAAAAAAATGGGCTCACCATGATTTTTATGGTTAACACGCTGTAATTATGCGTAGAATTGTAAATACTTTAACGTAGTTTAAAATTAAGGAAAATATTAGATTATAACAGAAACTTATATTGTTTTAACATTACGATTACCTGATCACTAGCTGTTTTACATTTCGGATTTCATTCGATGCGTAAAAAATATACATTTTCTTTCGTTTTCACAGTCATTAACTTTACACACTTTCGTAAACAACATCCCTTTGGAAAAAAATAGTCCACACTCGCTGCGACCCTCGCGACACGTAATGAAGGGAGGGCAGCATGATATAATGCAGTTTTTTATTGCGTATTCCTTACCCACAACTAAAAAAACACTCACTTTTTTTAATTCTACATCTTACGTGTATGCCAATAAGGTTCATATGATATCTTGCCGTAGACATTTTAACTATTAGCATTTTTTTATGTTGAGAAGGGTTTGGACGGGGGCCAGGGGGTTAAGCTCGTTTGCTTGATAAAAAAAATACGTAGACTTTCGTTTTGCAAAAATGCGTTTCTAGATGGACTTCTAGGAGTCAACAGAGTATTTAATAAGTTATAATAAGCTTAAGGGTAGGCAATATAGGTTTTAGTTAGGTACCATCTGCAACACAGTTGACTGACCATTTGTGAATCTTGTCACCTTGCAATAAGGCTCACTAGTGGTCAGATAACGTGATACTGTTTGTACTTAGTACCAATTGTTGACGATTACTTAAAATTGGTAATCATTTAATCAATCTAGCTAGTCTGCGAGCCTAATATGGCTGCGTCTATATCGCGTGTCAACTGTGGATAAAGCATCCGTCACTTTTCGACACGTGTACTTATTTACCTGTCAGATGGTGACGGATGCCTTGCCCAAAATTTATCACGCGATAAACGCAGCCATATTAGGCCCCCTGACGTAGATAATATCACGTTATAAGCAAACAACAAGCTTTAATTCATTCGAAATCAAGCGTCGCCCTACGATACAACGAGCTCCTCCTGATTATTTATTATTCTAATTTATTTCGGCTCCGAGTCTCTGTCGCCTGTGTTTTATCGTCAGGTAGCCTCCAGTTTCTAAGAAAAAATATTTATATCTCTCTCTATTAGAAATCCCATTGTTCGCGCGAGGGCACGTCAGCACGCGACAAAAGGAACATTAATTATAATATCCGATTAAAAAACGCCATTTAGCTACGCGTGAGATGTCCTTTGTTTGAGATGATTGAATTTGGAATTACCAACATTAGCTACTCCCGGGGGACTCTAGGATAGTATAAAAAGCTCCGTACCTACTTAGACGGAAGATAATTCGCGGGTTTTTTCACCCGTGGAGGGTAAAGTGACATAAAGATATCGGATTACGGAGAAAGTGCAGCGAGCGGTAAGACACGAGCGCCGCGAGTACCGAGAGACCGCCGAAATATGAGGATCCAATTCCATAAAGCACATCGGTCGGAGGAAACACGGAGTTATGTCCGTACGTGCCCACACATAGTAATTAGATATTACGACTCCGGCTAATCGTAACTCGCACGGGTGTTGTTTTACCCGAAAGGGGGAATAAATCACGCACACTACGATGGCAACACCGCGACACAATAAAAAAACAACACAAAAAAGAAACAACAACGGCGTGCGGAACAAAAGAAATTATACCGACGCGCAGATTCATCGCGAAAAAAATCGTTATGATAATAAAATAAAATGGTTAAATAAAAAGCGGTAATAATAACGGCGGAGAACAATAACGCTCTGCTACATTTTATACGTTCCGAAATGAATCAAGGTTTATTTAACTAGCGCGACATAGATTAAGCTTTAACGTTTCACTCGGCAGCTGCCGCGATTTTTTGGATTAAAGTCACTCAGTTTGAGGTAAGCACTGCATTTTAATGAGACGTTTTGTTTCGCCTGTCCGCTTTTATAATGAGTAATGCCGTTAGAATTTGCAATTGTACCCGGCGCCACACGCGCCACTTTACCGAAAATACATTTATAAATAAATTATAACTAGGAACAGCGTTTCGACCGATCCCAAACAAGCGATCGCTTATACGAAGCGGACATATTTTTATAATAACGTCGGCACAGATGCACTATTAATCTCTATGTGTAGTTATTAAATCTTGGAGGAGCGGGACGATGTCGCGCGGCATTATTAATGGAAGTGTATCACGGGAGCCATTAGATACGTAATTAACATCGATCGACTGAAAAAAAACAACATCCCGAGTGGTCGGGAGGAGAGCGAGAGTCGCGTCACTCTCACGAATAAAAACGTCATTAAAGATTGATCGTCCCGAAGAGGTATCATTAATATTATTCAATTAATAAAACGTAATTTCGCGAGGGCGAGTACGACGAGGAAAAAGCAATTAGTGGCTAGATTGCGTACCGTCAAAACAACTGCGTCGAGTACTCTAAAAAAACGCGACGAGCATTCATTAAAAACGAAATTCGCGAGGGGTGAATACGTAAGAAGTTTTTTGTATAAGACGGTGGCGCCCTCGTTTTTCAAAGTTTTTTTTATACTCAAAACAAACTATGTGGGCGCTGTGTAAGCGGTTTTCGTCACACTTGCCGAGTGTTAGTGTTGCAAAGTTTTTTTTTAATTGTACTCGTAATGACTGTTGTTATGGTTTTATGGTGGAGTAATGAGCGGAGCCGCGCGACATTTGCATGTGATCGCGGGGGATTTTTTTCTTCGTCATTTTTGTTGATGAAGTTTTTTTGACGGTTTTTTTGCTTGTTTATAGCGTGCAGCATGGCTTTATTTCAAGTTTGCGGTTTGATATTTCAGTAGCCAGTATTTAATAGAAGGGGTGTTGTTGAAGTGTTTACATTAGCCACATTATGAGTGTGCATAGTAATGAGTGCATGGTGTTCTAAAAAAATGGGTATAGACTACAAAATTCCGATGAGTCACAAACTCGTAACTTTTTACCGAAAGGATCCAAATCCCACATTTTCCATTGAAGGGTTTCTTAATTGTTTTAACTCATTAGTTATAAATAATGCGTTTAAAATAAAATAGTTTGAGCATAACATAGCTTTCTGAAAGAATAATTTAAAGTCGGATCGGATTTGTGGGTGTTTTAGTCAAAAAAAAATTACCTACAAATGGTAACTCAGCCTCTTTGTAGCGGGTTACGACTAGTAAAACGATATATCGGCAAGCAGGGGACGGGTTGACTCGCCGCAGACGCCGCCACCCCTGACTTGCGCCCGCGACGCCGCCGCACGCACCGCCCGCGACACGCCGATTACGACGACGACTGACGCGGCGACGACCCCGATTTGGTATTAGCAATCATTAAATTGGAAATAACGCTATATCGCCGATACACCGCTTTTCTTTTATAAATATCTCTCACGTGAACCGGTGCCGTGTCGTGTCACGAACCTAACAGGAACGATCGAAATATTCAAATGGCGATATAAAAAAGACAAGTTAGGTAGCATTTAAAAAGCTTGTTTGTTCAACGACGAATCGCTTCTAGACATGATATAGCGCATCCGAGCGTCTGCGGCGACGGTGCTGTGCGGTCGATGTGGTCCCTAGCTACGGCAATTTAGGGGTGATTCTAGAATGCTTTACAATTGGATGGCATACAAGTAAATGCAGTTTAGGTAGACAATATCTGCAAGGTAAAAAGGAAAATTCAAGAAAAATGCAGTTTACAATACATTACAGAATCTGTTTGAATAAATAGTTCGTAACTCGAGCAGTCCTATTAGCCAGGGGACCAATAAGACCTGATTCTAATTAGTTACGTGGAGCATCCACAACTCGATCGTTTTCTTTCGTCTTTCGTCGAATCGAAACCTGTCTTCAGCAGAAGTTAAATAATATTTTATTCTTTAAAATGACAGGTGGCGATAAAGAAAGTTTTAACAATAATATTAAATTAAATGTGATGTCGCGATAACAGCCACGTGCGGCCTGCATGCGCCCGCGCCGTCGCAGTCACGCCATTTAATATCAATCCAATAAATTTAAACATTTAAAATAAATACATCGATATAAAAAACGTACCGAAATTAAGTAGGTACATGAATATTCATATAAATCAACATTACCCAGTAACAATAGCGCATTATCGGATAGCAATTTATTTGCCTATTTATTGAAATTTGTAACGGGTTTTAATATTTATATTTAGTAAGCAATCGCGCAGGCTAATTCTGTTACTCTCGTTTATTGCTTATTACTTTGTGATAGAGAGAGACAAGCATATGGGCCCGCGTGGCTTCTAATGAAATTGATTTTCGTCATTGGATTGGAAGCCATTGATAGGATTTTTAATGGTTTTAAAAAACGCGACAATGGTGCGGAGTCGATGCGACAGAGTTATTTATTGCTAGTCGTAAATTGCAGTCGAAATTAAATCGCATCCCAATGGCGGCTTCCTCTCCCGCCGCCGTAATAATGATCTTTATGTTTCTCATAATTGCCAGAGAGAACCAAATCAATTGACTACACTTATGCTAGCGATGACGATTGCTAATTTAATTTAAAACAAATAAGCAAATGAGTTCCTCATCATCCTCTCGATGTGTCCTCGAAGAGTGTTAGAATATACATCGCTGCTTAAATGCTAAAGCGCCTCAAAACAAAAACAGAAATAGTTTGATTTAAAACTTAAAGTATATAGCATTCCGAATTTAAATGCAACACAAACAAATTTTGATTTGAGGCCCTTTAGTATTTAAGCAACGACATATTGAAACTAAGCATATCAGTATCTCGTTGCAGGGTTTTTATTTGAAAACATTTAAAGTTCCATCGGGCATGCGCAGAACACAATTATTTTAAACAATTTCTGTTAAAAGTGCAATCTAATTTAAAAACTCGTTATCCGGAGGATGTTTTGAGGGATTAAGAACTCGCCCAAGACATTTGCTTATAAGTAAACTCCGTTTTCGAAAGTTTCATCTTAAATCTCCCTTTTGAATGACAACAATGGCCCCTCCTTAGAGAAACAAAAGCGGCATCTATAAAAATCTCGAGGAGCACAAAAGGGATGCGAAATAAACGCAACCGCACTGTTCTGAGGTGCGAAAGACAATGATAATTGTTCCACGTGAAATATAGTGTTGCCACCGACAAAAGGGGCATAGAGAAAAAATGTACATTTTTTTCATTGTAATACTGGCCATTCACAACAGGTAGAACGATGCGGGGTGGGCATGGACAATGGAATCGTATCAATGGACGATGCCAATATTTTTTTGGCAGAAAAAATACATTAGGTATTGAGAAAGTTTCGGCTATTAATTACTTCTGAAATGATGGGCGGAAGGCGTGACATGGGACTAGTGAGATCGTAAATGATAAAACTTGCTCGAAGCTCGGTATTTGTACCAAATTTACAGTTTGAATTTTTTCACTATGGCTGTTGAAATGAATTAAAAAAAAACCTGGTGGATGTATATGGACTAAAGGCACAAAAACATCTATTACTTCGCATAAAATATAAAATATTTATTAAAATTACTTTACTGAGTCTGTAATATCATGCTCTATTGATGTTAATCATAAGTGTTCAATTTCAAGAAAGAATGAGGTTTGACATGACAATGGTCACAAAACGCCTAAGATAAGGTAAATTTGCCCAACAACCCGAAAACCTTTGTCAGAGCTTTGTATGTATAATATTTCTTCTAACAGTGACATCAAAAAAGAAGTTTTAAAACGTTATCTCCAAATATTATCAACGCAAATTAATTACATGAAAAAAATTAAATGCTGTCGTAACAATATGTATGAAAAACGTTTCAACAGAGGGTTATCAATAAAAGCTATTTGTTAAAATCGGCAGCTGCTGCGCAAGCGCATCGAAGTGTGAACCGAGTTGCGACAATGGGCTTCCCTTGATGAGCGCGATAAATTAATAACACCCTGTGTGTTGCTGCACTATAACCCGACGCTCTGGTTAAATTAAGGTTTTTGGAAACTTACCTTATACGCTCTCAGGTTTGAACGAGAAGTAATCGGTACTTTAACTAGTTTACCCAAGCTACTGCATTGTGGTTTGGTATGTGATTGTGTACAAAACTAATATGGAATTTACGTGAAATTTCAATGATAGAATATCGAAAGGTCTATTATACAGATGTGTTACAACTACATTCCAGAGAACCTTTGTTTAAGTTTTTTTACCTATATAACCTGCGTATTAAAAGTACCTTCTGACCCTACCACCCTACCCCATTTGTCCAGGGACAAATAGGGGTTACTCTAAGATGTAAAACTCTAAAATCATTGTCTACAGCTATTCGCTCTGAAACTGCTTGATTTTTTGGGACATAAACTATCTGTGTTCTTAATCGGTCTCTTAAAGTATCTTCGTATCCACATTGATCGGTGTACGCGTTATAGACGAAACTTACAAACCAATACAAGGTTCCATTTTTGTTGTTACTAAGTTTATGTTGCCAGAATAAACACTACTTTAAATAAATGAGAAAACAATCACAGTTATAATTTGGCTTAAGCTAATGCATTGCTTTGTTCTAAGCACAATACACAATTGTACAATTCTTATAAGCCGACGTCCTAATCCGTTGTATGATTTGTCCAGCTTCAATCTTATCAGCACACAATAAGGATATATTTTGTTTGATGCCATTGTCTAAAGAATTTACGTCACAGGTTTAAAATAAAAGGAGCGTTTGTTCGGGGATTATATCCCCCGGGATACGGGACTGGAACCGCAATTGTTTGGAGACAATGCCGTATGAGTTCAGGTAGCTGTTCCTGGTAACAAAATAACTAGCGTCACCTTACAACTGATCTAGCAGATGACCCTGGATTATCACCCTTATGTCTTAAAACATAAGGAGAGTAGTTAAAGTTTTCATGGATAAGGAATGTTAACGCAAGTTCCGCGAAACTAATGTGACTGCACATTGTTATTCTTAAGTTACAGAAATGTTAAGTCTTGTATTGTTAATAAAGTAACGTTTGAGAAAGTTATAATCTCTAGGATTATAATAATAATATCTGGGACACCAAAAACACTTATTTTATCTAGAGCAAAGAGTTTCAGAG
Organism: Acleris laterana; assembly: GCA_963966035.1. NCBI lineage: Eukaryota > Metazoa > Arthropoda > Insecta > Lepidoptera > Tortricidae > Acleris > Acleris laterana. Next base: position 10,763,872 of record OZ014450.1, on the reverse strand, counting down.
GACCTTATTTATGTTCAAGGGTATTTCATATTTTAACATACAAATAAGGCCAATGACAATGATAGAGTTTACGTTGACTTTGACACTGATAAAGAGCTGACACGTGAGCTCATAAAACTCAAGATCAATAATTACCTTCGACCATCTCTAAATTCCGCGAACGTATTTGGACTAGATAACGTCACCTTGGATGATGTTAGTTTTACATATCTCCAATGGACAGACAAACAGTCAATAAGCCACGTAAATTATAACCAATATCGATCCTATCTTGGAACAGGGTAAAAATGGAAACAAACGTATTGACGTGACTTCGGCAAACCGAGATAAAATAAATATTTTAGGGTGGGCTCGCCCTAAACAAACACATTCAGGATTTGCCGCCGATATTCGAGTAGTTTCAATTTAATACGCCGAATTTTCATCACGTCTTCCTCCGTCCAAAAAGCTGCCCCAAGCTCTACTACTAAGGACGATAGTTCCTTGCAAGCTTTTCCTGAGATGGATGAGCCGCTATCTTAGGTGATATTTGTTTATGATTTTTTTTGGCATCTTCCATGCAATCTTTGGCGTTCAATTTCGTCAGAAATAATAAGGTAAATAAACAAGATTAATCTAAATTAAAAATAACCCCACAACACCTCCCTAACGGTTAATTCATCAGAATTCCCGATAAATCAAACAGTGTCAACAAATCAACAGCGGAAGTGAGTAAATGTCTTTAATCTTACCTTGTTTGCACAGGTGTTTTGTTCTGCAAATACTTCACCGATGTGCAAAAACTCAACTCTATCAACGTTGAAAAATTTAAGTTTCATTGTTAGGTACTTCAAGACTTATTAGTCTACCTACTTAAAATTAAAACCACCCGTTGTTTTGGCATTCTGACTGTGCTACTTGTCGAGACTGCTGAACCGCCCGCTTTCGTATTTTTACAAGAATGTTGCTGGCCACAAATATTTTTCTCACTTTTATTATCATTTTCTTAAGCATAATAAAGTGCTTAACGCAGCATAGAGAGTTTCGCGCACCTTATAATTAATATTGGCAAGCTTCATTCATGACTCGGGGCGGCGGCGCGGCGCGGGCGCGGCTATCGCGCGGTTATCGCTCGCCCGCAATATTTCTTCATTAAAGACGTGCCACAAAGCGTCTGCGATGTTTAGTTTACGAGTAGAGCTGTTCGTCAAATTGCCCATTCTAACAATTAAAACAAAAAGTGGTCTTGATTAGGGTTTTAACAGGTATTACTGCCTTGGTTTTTTGAATGACACAAGCGCATTATCAACAAATTTTGTAGTAACTGAGCTGTATTTAAATAACTTTTTTTTTATTAAATCTCAAACCGACAAATAAACAGATAAAACAGAAGGCACAATGCTGTGGACTATTTATCACGCGCATGACAACTAAGACGATTATAAGTTTTAAGTAAACTATTGTGTTTCATAATTAATGAAGGTTTCTCGGTAACGCGGATCGATTCGGGCCGCCATTACTCTTTGTGCGACAATCCCTGCGCTTGCGCCCAGGTGTTTCGATTGTTGTCTTCGTTTAATTTTTTTTCGAGTATGTTCTGAACTAAACCGTTTTTTTTGGACGGATGTTTTGAAATAAACTGTTTTACTTTAACCTACATTCCTTATGTGAAGTATTCCTTTAGGAATCAGGGCACGGGATGATAAGTTACCATTTGCCCCTCAGTACTCTGTTTTTAACCCCTCCTCCCTTTTTATTAAAAGTAATAATTAATAATAATAATAATAACATTTATTGAAAAAGACAGTTACAAAATCATACCCTTTTAATCTTACCCTTTTTCCTGGCTAATTTGTAACTAAGGAATTAAAAAAGTAGTTTTAAATAATTGATGATTTTAATATGAGAAAACTGTGTTTGCTTTTTTACATTGTTGTTTTCTTTTTAGGTTTCATCCGCAAATGAAAGATAAAGAGGATGATGATCATGATATTAGAATTAATAAGTGCGTCGATGTATTTTTGTCTACTCAAAAAAACCAAAGACAGTTAGGACGGAACATCGTAGGGGTGCTCCACGGTACAAGCTGGAGCTACTAGCTAAAGGTAAAATATAATTCTACTAACTCAAAAATACGAATAAGAAGAACCAATTACACATTTGGCATGCTATTCAATTTAGTTACTTTACAACGTAGAATAGAACCACTTTCGTGTAGTTTCATTATGAGTACAAAAGATTGGATGTCTACGTAAAAAAGAGACAAAACGTTTGGAAAGGTACGCGAGTGAAAGGGACGCATCGCCCTTGCGTTGATTGATAACTGTGACAAAAAGGTGGCAGATGAAAAATAATAATTATTTCACCCATTGTTAAAGGTGTATGAACTTCATTAGGGTTGCCTCATTATTAACATTATGAATAAAGATTTTTTTCGTTGGTCAAGAGGGATGCTTTAAAAAGTGACGTAAATTTATATTCTCATATGCGTATTTTGCTACCGACGTTTTTGACTTGAAATTTAATCATCACATTTGCAGTAACCAAATTGTAACGGTTGCCCGCGACTTCGTCCGCGCAGAAAAATCAAATATAGCTTATGTTCATCGTTGTTATTTCCTACCATCACTCAAATCTTTCCTTTTAAAATATTAGCGTAAATTTGTTTTTTTGCTACTCAGATTATACTAATATAGACATACATATTGAAAATTAACCTTCTTAATTCAATCTATGATCCAGTAAAAAACATCCTACGTGTTCTATTAATAGATACCTACCATTGTTCAAAAGGCAAGAGAAAATTATTAGGGTCTTGAATATATTATGAATATTAATTAAATAAGTAACTTGTGTCAACCCTGCGCCTGACAGCCGGCTGTGCAGTTCGCATTTAGTCAGGACTAGACAATACTCTGCGAAGCGCGCGCGCAGGTAGACATACCTTCCTAAAACAACACCGCCATTTGCCGCCATGCGAACCATTTGCACATCAAATTCAACCTTAATTAAACACGATAAGAACTAACACTTTTCAAAGTAGATGCATAGATTAAGTATGTTCAGGTATACTTATATATTTTTTTAGTTTTCATTAGCTAAGTTCGCGCTTTATGGATCACGATCGAGGGTTAGACGGACGTGTCTCATTGTTTCGTCAAATACATGAGAATTTTGTCAATAAAAGCTGGGTGGTTTGATTTTTTTCGGTTTTGGACGAGTTTTTGAGCTTGTGTTATTCATATCTCAGTTGTTTACACAATGCGCCTGTGTGAGTGAATCAGTTTTTATATTGACGTTTGGTTTGAATGCTGAATCAACACCGTACAGTATTTGTGCTAAAACATTGTTAAACTTATTCGTGGTTATATTACATCCAAATCTTCGATTCCAAATGTTTGCTCATACATCGGTATTTGTCTACATGGCACAGTACTCGCTAATGTATTGTTTGGTCATCGTGCGATCGTTTAATAGGGCCGTACCGACCACAAAGCCTAATAACATATCGCAGCACAAACATGAGTAAAGTACGCATTAACTAACCTTCTAACACGGTAATGGTAATGACACATTACCGGTAATGCTTGCTTGTTGAAAATAAGTAAGTATTAGGAATATGCCGTACGGTTGACGACACTGCTCGACTTAACTCGTTAACGGGGTTTACTGCTCCGATCGTCAGTTGAATCAATCCGCTAAGTGATTAAGTTACTGGCAATCCGTCAGGGAAAGATCAAGGTGAGAACAATAATTGCAATGTGGGTGCAAAATTGATGCACGGCGTAAGTTACCTGGCTCGCACTGCGGCGTGTACGCCGTGGATCACTTTGTCGGCTTCGACAAAGCCCAGCTGCCGCACCGGCTCTTTTAACAAACTGTCGTTAATTATCCCTTCGGCTAACCAAAATCTATAAGTTTTAACCGCGCCATTGTATTAAGACGCTTTCGGAACCACGGTTCTGGAAGACGGTTCAACCACGGAGTTACTTGAGCCCGTATAAATTATCAGATGTAAAGATAATGAAGCATCTCGAGCTATCCGAGGAATTCCCGTCTCCTCGTTCATTACAAAGAGCTAACAATGAGCTATGGCAAGTTCGTTACGGTCATTATTTGCTAAGCTTAATTACCTGGCCTATTGAACGCTATCTTCAGAACCGATCGATATGAAATAAATCAATTTAATCTAATTAAAAGCATTACATGTTTTTTGTTCGATAACGAAACAAGACGAGGTATTAGGAGATGGAATCGTGGAGATTAGGAGGTGAGGTTGGAGCAGCGGGTCACCGATCATATCTCGACAGTACCTACGTCAAACCGTCCATCCGCTGTCGAGGCTCTCTATAAATTATTTATCCAATCTAATTTAATTTACATCTCCCCTGACCTTTCGATGTTGCACTTGGCTCAAGAAAAAATACCTCTAAGAGGAAGCCCACGTGACTCATGCAAGTTTCATGCCCCTGATTGTATTACGGTAGGGACCGCGTTAAGTGGGGGAACGTTTTGGAATCGGGAGCGCACTGTCCCGTAATTTTAGTATTTCTTGCTAGGCGCTTAGGATTTGAATGACGCGCGTGTTGTTGATAATGGGACATGTATAGGCTTGTATCTAAAACGAAGTGTAGCGTCTATGCGAGTGTCCGGGCGGTGTCCGGGCTGGCTGGAGGGCCACGCGGAGCAGCCTCGGCCTTGCACCGCGTCTCGCCACGCAGTCTACGGCGGAAGTTTACGACTGAACGCCAGCCACTTTTATTGGCTACCTTACATCGAAGCCTCCTCGCAGCCTCCCATTCACTTCGTAAGAAATATACTTTTTTATTGCTCTGTCACTTGGGTAATTTATTGACAATGAACACACGTGCATTTCTATTAATATTTTATGTCGTAAGAGTTTTTATGCTGGCTCGTCCGCTCGTCCGAGGCCATTGTTGTACCTGGTCAGACAGTTTGTTTTATGTCCACTCTAGGGGCCTTTAATTGTTGTTATTGGAATTAATTGTGAGAGGTCGCTTGGACAGAGCTGGCCATTTAACGGCTTGATGTATGGCTTATTACTGGGGGGTATAAAGCATTCGCATTGTTGTTATGCACGTAGGTTCCTTAAAATACGAATGGCTCTTTCATGGCACTGTTATAGCCCAAAGTTTAAATATAAGTAAATAACTTTATTTTTGCACAGTTTCGTTGGCGAACATAGATACGTTTCTTACGTTGAATCTGTTGGTGCGAACTGTAAGCCTAAGCAACATTTTAACGGACAATGGGATCGGGTTAATTGCAGGTTTGATCGGTCGATCGGTTGACCAACAGGTCGACAGCGCCATAAACCATCTTCACTGTCGCCGTAAAAGTCTCGTGCGGTTTTTCATCCGCTCTCCGGAATTATATTCCCAAATAATGCCGGCTTAAGGTTCCGCAGAAACTTTTATGTCGACATTTTTATCGGTCTGGATCGTTTTCATTTGTAATTACCCCATGATCTTGTTATTGTTATTGAATAAACCTTTTACTTTCTTTGTGATTTGTTTTGTGTAATCGTACTATAGTCACATAACATTCATCCGCCATCTTAGAGCATTAACTCGTTCTGCAAACGCTTGATACCTCATCTCATTTCACAAACAGAGTCACGAATACAATTATCAGCAATAGCATTTCCCTTACGCAACGGCACTCGTAAATATCGCCGGACAAAGTACTCGCCACACCGCAGAATATGTGCCACATAATTAACAACTACCCGTTATGGAGTCCATACATTACATCCAGAAACATAACAATATTCAGTTTTGTCTTCACAGAAATACTAGATTAAGTTTCAAGCTTTAATCTTCAACTTTATTTTCATGTGTATAAGAACCCAACGATTGAACTACTTGAATCATAACGTCACTGACATACTTCGGTGGGTCAGGGTTCCATGGGGCTGATAGTATTGACGGATGAAAATCGCTATTGTGTCTTATCTCTATCTTTACTGTAACCACACTTTATGAACAAGTTACAAACAAACAAACTTTAGTTTTCCAATACTTTAATTAAAATTGGAACTTTAGTTTTTGTTTTCAAGAAAAGGTGCAAAATACCAAAAAAACATTAATTTACTTACATATGATGACTTTGTTAAATTACGGCAGTTGAAGATTGATACGTACCTGTAAAAGAAACAAGAGTAAATTATTTATTCTGAGCGTTTTATATCATCTACGTAAACCAGCATTGAAGATACATAAATCTATACTAAGCCAATGTAAGGTCCAACCCAAGTGTCATTACAAGTTGCTTAACAGCATCTCTCAACATTCCTTACGTGGTGGTCATTTTGTAATTACCCGTTTAATTAAATAGGTCTAAACGGATGTTCTACATACGAGCGTTCTATTCCACGTGCGCCGGTAGGTGTGAAACTACAATTATTCTAATTATTCTCAGGAAAATCGTAATTAATCTAACCTAACTTCTTACGCGCAAGAACAGTGACCTGCGCGGACGCATCATGTCACAGCACACATATTCAAAACAGTATGACAGCTAATGATCCTTCAAATGTAGTCAGATTAAAGTATTTTGTTAAATCTATAACTTTTTTTTTAAATTAATTTAAAATTAATAACAAAACATGGTACAATTAGGTTGTTTACTTACTGAAAACTACGAGTATGTATTTCTTTTGATTTAAATGACAATAACGAGAGATTATGATTTAAAACCCACCAGAGTAAGGTTCGGCGTTGAAAACAGTTCCAGTCAGTCGGTCAGTAAGGAAATCAGTCCAAGATTTTTACAAATTAACCATCAAACACGTGTGTGTTTACAGATTACAGATAACAAGTATTTACTTCAAAACGTGTGTTTTGAAGTAAATATTTGCTATCTGTAAGAGGAATAAACTAAATCACTTTCAAAACCAATAGGGTCTGCTTTTGACATTGACCAAGTTATATTGTAGGTAATTTAACTCATTGCAATCTCATTTTCGTCTAAATATCACCTGCCCCTTGTTAAGGAGGGACGAAAGATCCTACACATTTATATATAAATCAGTCGTCTATGGTATCGTACTGACTACGTCTGCCACCTGCGGGGCCCTAGCCAAGATGTAAGGTTTTTCTTTTCTATCGCTCAAAATGTATGACGTTCTCGTGCGTAGCGATAAACCACGTGGTCAACTTTCATACCATATATTATGAATGATAGAAAAGAAAAACGTTAGTAGCGTTAGCATCTTGGCTACGGCCCCTGAGCGTAGGTACTGCGCCGGCTCTGTGCGCTGCGCCCGCGCTCCTGCGCGCGTCGCGGGCGTCGCGCGCGCATTCCTCCACTTTTTCACCAGATTCCCTCACGCCGTCTCGCTCCTCTAATTGCACTTAATTTTTGCTTCGTGCCTGCTTAAATACGAGCCCGCGCCGTTTAACATTGCGAAACTCGTCTGCTTGGGAAGCTGATAGACTAACTCATTTAAAAATCATATCACCTACAGTTTAAGCACCCGGATATTAGCAAATGTCTCTCTATTTTTCATTACACTTAGCTGCAAGAGTTAAACACTTTTGACATTTAAAGTGATTACATAACACCATTGTGTTAGAGGTACCATTTATAGCGAATGTTGATTTATCTCATTTGTTACGTCAAAGGGTAAGGCAGTAAAGACTACGGCTAATCAGTCGCGGGCGCAGGCCTCGGTTTCCCGCGACGGCTCACTCCCGCGCCGTCAATTCCGCTAACGACCGCCCATCCGCGGCGCTCATCAACATAGTAGCAATGAAACCTTAAATCACACCCAATTTAAGTACAACAAGAAAAACCTGTGATTCAGTACGTCCAGAAAGCATGGGAACGCTGTAACGAGGCAAACCTATTAGAGAAGCGAAGCGTAGAGAAATATCTCACGATCCTCATTACAAATTATGGCCGCATTCCCACTTCAGACTCTATTAAAGAGCAGCAGCTAGGAAATGGGACCGAGCGGCCGGGGACGCAATTAATATGAGATAATATAAGCAAAAACCCGCTCAGAATAAATGACAAATTGCACCCGATAAAAAGTAACTTTAATAAGTGCGAATGCGAGATTCCTGCCGCTGATAGCCGCCTCCGAATGCAAGCTGTTGTCAGCTTTCATAACTATTTATATTGCTCTACGAGCGCCGCACGCAATTTATATTGAAACGACCGCAGCTCTTTTGCTAAGTAGCTAATTTAAATTTAAATATTTTAGTTGTATGTTACTAACATTACTACTGCGTGTTTGTGTGGCTCTTAACGAGCTCGCGATTTCCTGCAACTAAATTCAATATGACAATACGATATTGGCTTCATTGCAGTTAGTCGTAAAATGTAACTGTATCACATAGCATCGATTATAAATGGAATATAATAAAAAATAAACAATGATGTCACGAAACTCCATTCCCGCACACCGGGCCGCTGACACGACGTGGCACCTCACAACAACCTTTGTACTCTTGTTACCTCCAAAACGACCACCCGATAAGAATAGACACAGGAATCCCACAAGCGCGAGCCGATTAAACTTCTAGGTGAAAATAAAAGAGATTGTTTATAAAGCCGGGGAAGACGACATGACAATAGATGACGGTGATGGACCGCGCCGCGCCGCGAGCGCGCCGCGTCGCCACCGCCCGATCCAAATTCGAATTTACTGTCACTGATTTAGAGTTCATTAATTTAAAGACGCCAGTAAAACATGCGACTATAAGAAGATGATTTGGAAGAGTGGGGGCGTGATGCGGGAAAGAGAAAGCTAACGGGGAGCGAGAGGGACGAAGCCGCATCGAGGGTCACAGGCGTGATGTCAGGTCAGCCACTTTTGCACCTCACCATAACAACTCGTCTCAAATTATTATGGACGCTTGATAAGTGTTGGTAGATTGCAGCGTCTTGGTACTTTACGATGTTAATTAAGTGTTTACGTTGCTAGGTGCACTCGCGGAAAGAGCATTGTTGACACTTGTCGCCGGCGCTGTCAGCGGCTGACGTTTTTTATTTGCCGTGGCGTCACGCGTAGCTACTGTGCTTTCACTGGTCTAAAGAGAGCGTTGACATCCAAAAAAAAACACGCAAGTGAATACGAGTACATCCGTCGATCGAGTGATTTGATTATCACGTGACGAGCGCTTATCTGCGGATCTGGCTTCATCTCCACGACATCGTGCTTCGATAAGATAAAAATACACTTGAGCTGAAGCAATATTAACTAGGTACAAATTTTGGAAGGCCGCAATAAAACAGTATTAGAGTAATAATGATTTATAGCAATAAAAGCGGGTATGATGTTAGCCAATAAACTTCCCAAATCTCTCTGCGTTTTAAAATAACTCTAGATTAAGGATAAAAGACTTGAGCTGGTTGAATCTATTACGTCGGTCTCTTAATGCGTCTTAATGTGTATTTTACGATTGGAACACAAGACGAGAGCGGTTTTACAGCGGTTTGAGCGATCTCTATCCGGTGTTATTAAACCCTCTGATGTTCCGAAATACGAAATTATGAATGAGGAATAAATCAACAGCGATCGTAAACCGCTTTATGTTTTGTTCTGGCGAATACTTGGACGCACTCCGCGTCTAATGTACGGCGCACTAAAACATCAGCGCGCCTCAATTACGCTTTCGCAGATGGATGCCTTACTCAAACGTATTATTCGTATGTCATGCCTAGTAAAAACGACAATGTTGTCTGTAATCAGGCTTTCTTCATTGTTATTCGCACATGACGCGACTTCAACACAGTCTCATCTTTGTGATTGCCTGTTCTCTAATCGAATATTCTTTATTGCTTTCTTAGTAGATATGTTGGATATACATATAATACATCTAAGTGTGCGTCAGCCGATGAAAAATCGTAAGTCACCATTACTTAAGCAACTGATCTTGTATAGAGATATAGTCGAGGCGATTTTGCTTTTGATCGCGTATCATAAACGCATTAACACTTAATGAAACATTATGAATGGCTACATATTAATGTTGGGGTGCAGCCACGTCGATATGATAAATGTATGGCGGATGACTCGTGCGAAGTCCCGGCTTCTATTCCCGATTGGCACGACATTAGAAGGCAGGCCCTCCTTATAGACTTTATTCAAGCGTCACTGCGAGCCGTATATGGACCTATTCCTCGGAAATGTAGAATGACAGGAGACGACTATTATCAAACGTTTAACTGTATTCACGTTTCCTTATACTATTGAATTTTCCTGCTAATCTTATCTGATGGCAGTGACTTAAAACTTTCAAACGAAGTCATGTTATTAGAAGGCTAAATGAAAGTTTTGCAAACATAAATTACCAATAATGCTAGATTTAGTCGAAAACTAAAACGGTGTTGGAACAATGATAGCATCGCTTCCTTGTCACGTTTGTCTGTTTACCCCGCAACTGCTCAAGTAGCCTCAGATATGCCGCTTCTCTCGCGAGCTCCGGTTATCACACAATTATTAAACTGTGTTAGCGCGGGAGTTTGACTTATTTTGTTCGTTCAGTAGCGCCTGAGTCTCCGTACTGTACAACCCAGACAATTTATTCGTCAATACATCTTATAAATGCATATGCTTTATGAATGTTCGATTTTAAACAGTATCCACGCATCACATTTGAAATTCATCAGATTATTTAAAGATCTCGCATTACCATACCGCTGAGTCTAAAAAAGAAGAAACTGTTCCGTAAAACATACAAACAATTGGACGGCTGGACGAAAAAAAATATGATCAAAACCTGAACGAATACAATGACAACTGCATGCTGAATCAATCACAAAAAACGGAATCCGGGCAAAAACAACAATTAAAGAGTGAGTCTCGGCGGCCAAAGAAATATTTAGAATACGTCGACGAAGGCACCATTTAGTTTTTTAGTATCGGAGGGCTACACGTGTCCCTAGATGTCGTCTTTATTGGTTTAGCCCAATTAATGGCGTCTAACGTGGTTCCTGGAACCCTTCTAACATAATATACGACTAATTTACATTTTTATACGGCGTTTTAATCATTTAAATATCCTATAAGCCGCAACAGACTCCGATTACCTGTTTTAGGATTAATAATCCGTATTGTATCCAAACACGAACCCTTTTAAGTTTTGTATAAAATCTTTCTAATATTTTCTGTTTTTGTCGTTTAGTTTAATCAGAATATTATTAGGTACTCGTATTTATCCAACAACAGTTTGAATAGCGTTTACCACAAGCAAATGTACGAACTAGCGTACTCGCACATATCTCACGGCCGTATTAGGACCTAGTTTATACTAAGCCTTTATTTGTTGTTGGTTTCAATAGTATACATTAAACTTATGAACTTAAGTAGGCACAAGTAATATGCTTTCGCTACGATTCGTTAAATAAATACTGAGATGTGATCTTGTAAAAGATGGAAGACGTGATGTACGCTTTGCAAAGTTATAATGCATACTGAGTTCTTTGCTAAGTGTTGTAAGGTCGTTGTTGAGAGAATCACTACCCTGAGCTGAGCTATCTAGCCCTGTAAGGTTGTCCACTATATCCCGGAAACCCTTTATAGAGGCCTGCCCCAAGGTTTACTACAAAGACCCGTACTTTAAATTGGGTTGGTTTAAATGGCATTGGTTCAAGACCAAGTGATAAATTTACAGTCGGTACTCAATACTTTTATATTTTGTCAAGTACCTACTGTCAAGATGGCATCTAGCATTTGTTTTCAATGCCAAAATCTCAAGTACCCGCATTAATGTTGCATTTAATTACCCCTGGATTCACTAAAGTGGAAAGGTGCCTATTAGTGTCCTTTGAGATGTTATCGCGTTTAATTTGCAAACGTGGCGAGTGATTGAGACCGAGCTGCGACTGCGCCGCATTGACAGCGCGCATTCTATGTTAAATATGAGACGCGCGATCAGAGACAAATCGGTGGATGTGGCACAGTTGCGCACGGAGACATACGAGTACATGTGTCGTTGTTGAAGTTGATCTCGGAGTTCCATGAGGTATTTTAATTTGATGTAAAGACGGGCAATTTTTTATTTTGAATAATTTTTGGCCATAATCATAGCACGAATATTTATAACAGTTTTTGTACGTTTTCAGAATTGATCGAAAGTAATAGCTAGCCCTTAATAAAAATGATCTTTCGGTTGGAATAAAACGATCAGACATTAAAAACCAAATACCGTATCCACAGAAACCCCAATAAGATCGGACATCCTGAGCACTGGTCATCCATACAGATATAAAGCAGCCCCTGCGCTGCCTATATACTGATTGAATTATGGTCGCTCCACACCTGATTAATGCGAATCCGCATCTGACGTACTATTGTCTGCTCGAATCTGCATCGGCCAATAAGAAAGAAACGCGCATCGGGATGCGGAATGTGTGTAAGTATCAGCATTTGTCCGTGTAGAAGGAGTTTTATTCGAGTCGCTCAGATGTGGATCTAGCTTTAACTGGCTGTCAGGTAATGAGACCCTGCTTCCAATGTAGATCTATGAGTAGCTTAGTACATTGAGTTTAGGCATAAGAAAATCTGCGTTATCGTTTGTTTTTGTTAACAAGTGAATGTAAGCATATCGTGTGAAAAGCGATAAGCGACGACTTTTTCCACGCCACGGTATGGTGTTGAAGTTTCATGAAATATTTTACAATCACTGCACTCTTGTATATGTAAAATTAAACGAAATGCGAAACAGTCAATACAAGCTAGTAATTCAAGTAAAGAACTCTCAAATCAGACGAACTTCGGGGACCACTCGCCGGTCCTTTTCCTTAAACAAACAAAAATAAATGAAAATTCAAAAGCCGAAATATAAAACGATAAGCGGATTAGATGGAACGGAGATGACATTGGAAATTAAGGCTGTTTTCTTTTGTAATTTTCCCCCTCTCGCCCGGAGGGTGGGAGTGGTACGTTAAAAATGTATGTTTCCCGAAAGACCGGTCAGCGGGGAGGGCGTCCGCGCACTGTTTATGATACGAGACAACAAGTAAAACATATATTCCCTTTCTCCACTTAATTTTGTTCACAAGATTTATAGATTTTTTCCAAATAAAAAGAGTACGTGCGTAAAATACGCCCGCCGTTTGTTTCACTCTCGAATTACTTTTCAATAAATCATCTCGGTCCCTTAGAGTTAAGTACAGAAAATTAATTTGCTTCGTTGCTATTTCTATCAACTTTTCCAATTACCGCCTGATTTATAATACATGAGTTCGTGATAAATTTGTTCGAGAACTAATCAACTTTTCTCTTATTATTCATAAAGTAAATTGGCAGAAAGTATTTTCGTACCATGGAAATACGGCAATATAAGTCAGCTTCGCACCGCATACCTTAGTATAAAGGACATTCCTTTAGGGCCTCTACACACTTGTCACCAACTAAACCAAAACTCTGCATAAATATTTTTCTTTCAAGCTTTCGATGCATTTGCAATTGCTAGTATGGCCAATTTTTTGACCTGTAGGAGTATCGACTTTTGAGGGTTTAAAAGGTTTATTATATCGTCTTGAACAAAGTAATATAGAGCAGCCCAAGTAGCCATCCCAATCCAGCAGCTCATACATTTAATTTTTAGTACCGTCAACTGGGGTTACTTTGATTTACGGGGTAACATTGCCCACCCCAAAAACTAGGTTTAACATTCAATTATTCTATGAAATGTTTCATCAGGAGCAAGCTACTTATACAGTTATACAATTATTTAAATAATTTAAGAAGATTACCACTAAAATTGTTATCGTTTTAAGGGTGAGCAATGTTACCCCGTAAATCAAAGTAACCCCAGTTAACCGGTACGTAATAATACGTTGTACCTAGAACTCTTAGTTTTAGTGAGTCTAGTTTAAGTGACGCACCTCAGTAAGCCAGTGCGCAGCGAACCTTACTCGTAATTAAAGCGATACGCGGCGAAAAAGCCGCGCGCGGGCCGCGCGGGCGCGCCACGCGTTTTTGCCGCGTCAAAAACACGCGCCGCGGACGCGTCGATCTGCAATAAATTAGGCTGAGTGGCGAAAGCCGACACCGCTCAATACCGCGCGTTAAATAAAAACATTAACTGCTGGTTCAAATAATCGAACGGAAAAAACGATATTGGACCGATTTGGTCGAAGTGGCGACAACTACGAAGGACGTGAGCCTTTTATATTTGCGTCGGCATTTAGCCGTTTCAACCAACGATACCACGTTTAAGCCCCGATGAAGCCCTTAAGAAATGCCGGCGGGTGATTATTACCAGAAATAAGGAATTCCAAACGTTGAACGTTAATTGTGCCCCGGTTTTGCCACATGCGAAGCGTTGGGGATTTTATCTGAGGCTTATTGGGTTGGGTTCTCTTTACGCAGACACCACATCTTAGCTCCAATATTTTTAATCACTAATTACGTACGTATGCCGAGAAAAATCTTACTTATTATTATTATTATTAAGAGCCGGACGTGTCCCACTTAAAACTGTCTAACATAAAACTTTAAAAATAATCGCTTGGAATATATCTATTAAGGTTTACTTCAATCCCTTCTAAGGTATTACGTCCGTAGTCGAGTACCTAGTTATGCCGTGAGTGCACAGTCGCGGCTGCGGCTGAAGGGCGCACAAGGTTAGGCCACGGCGGCAGCGGGTTGTCAACTGCAGCGATATTTTATAACGCGCAAAGGCTATTTAAATATATACCTTGATGACGCTTAAAAGGAAATTTATAAACGGTAAGGACTGTTTTTGTCACGTCGTATTCCTTTTTAGCAAATAAGTAAATAAATATTATTAAAAACTTTATTGATTTAATTTTGCAGTTCAGTGTAAGTATTATGCATTCTAATATTCTAAAGACCGAAAGGAATGGATTTTCATTTATAAATAATAAATAACATGACCTACTTGAAACTTTTAATGAAGAAAATTAAATTTCCTTGAGTAGATTTCGGTCGTACTCATACATACTTCACTCAGCGAATTTTTTTTTTACATAAGTTTTATTAAATGCCGCATTACCGAAAGATTTATACATCACCATTATTTTTTACATAAACCTGCACAATGTCGCAAAGCAAAAGGCAGTATAAGAGTATATAAAACGTTTCTTTGCTAAATCAGTAAGATATACCTATGCGTTACTGACTTTTTACTTAGAACGAATAACTAGTTTTGCGCCGTAGCCCACATCACACATCGTGTTTACATTTATACTAGCGCTTATATTCTCCGCGGGTTTCGTGGCCACAGCTTTATGGCTCGTGTATAGAGCAGTGACGTAGAGAACGTAAACATACCCTGTTTACGTGGCGAATGACGTCAGCAAATCGTTTTAGAATTGAGCTGACACTTAAACGAAATCGTTCCTATAATTTGCAAAAAAAACTATTCTGACCTACATTAGTTGCCTATTCTTTTATTTTTTTCCTTAAAAGCGACTAAGACTAAGCTTTCTACGTTAGAAATATCCAATGTTAAGACACTAATATAGATTATTTTGTTGTAATATTTTTCTAATTAGGAGGCCCACTTAAGGCAGTTCTAAATCTAGGTTTTTGTGTTGTCATATGTATCATAAGTAGCACAAGTGAAACCCTATGACTGATCCGTAATTGGTCAGACGTAATTATAAAGCTAAATGACTTGGCCAATGTTTCTACATCTACGACGCTTTTTATGCCTCAAAAAGAATCAAAATCAAAATGAAAGTATAGTAACGTTTGTACCGTTTAAATATATTGGCTGGTTCAAAATTGAAATGTAAGTTCCGTCTGAATGTTTGGGCGCGTATGTCGATCGCTAACTCATATTGCGAATTTCTATTGGAGCCCGGAGCGGGATCACACCCTGCAGCCGACAGGGGGCGCCAGCGTCGCAAATTTAAATCGAAAGCTATCATGAAATATATGTTCGACTTATGATTTGAAATGTTGATGATGTTGAAATGTTGTATTCAGGTTAAAATGCTGGGAAAAGTTGATTGGTGTTATAAGTAGATAAAGGCACTAGTTTGGGAACGCCTGTGTTTTTTTTTAAAGTCTGTTATGTGTTTTAATTTACGATAAGCAATAAAGAAATAAAGGTTTCACGTATGTAACGATCTTTTAACTAGGCAGAAACTACTTCCCCTTTTTTAACACAACCTGTTCAATTTGTACAAGTACTTGACCAGAAAATACATGTCTACGATTACATTTTCTGGTCAAATGTGTCCTAGACGTCCTGGGGCAGGGGTGTTATTCTCTCAAAAACAACGGACGAACGAGCGAAATCGCAGCGGCCAGTTTAGATAGTCCCGTCAGAGCGAACGAAACACATTTTAGCGCGTGCATTTTCAATTAAGCAGCCTTATACGTTCGATCCACCGAAACCATGCTGCTAAATTGAAAATGCACGCGCTAAAATAATGTTTTGTTCGCACTGGCGGGACTACTTAAACTCGCCGCTTGGAGATTCACTCGTCCGTCCGTCCGACCGTCGTTGTTCAGAGAATCACTACCCAGCTCCTGACATGAGGTTGTGGCGTTCATATTTAATAATAAGTGTAAAAGGCACATCTAGTGCCATTTTCAACATGTAAAAATATACCTATCATATTTTAACCCGGTAATTTGGCGATTGTTGATTCATCAAAGATTTTGGTATCATTCCCTTTACCGGCTGTAAAACAAAACGCTGTCTCCGTCCAACGGCACGTCCTAAACGCAGCCGTAAATCTACGTCACTTCTGCGACGGTCAGCAGAACACGGAATTAGTATTCCAAAATGCAATTTCAGTGCAGTATTCTGAACGTACATAGGGGGCGGTCCGAAAGGGGTGGCCGAGTACATATTCATCTTGTTAGGTATGCGCCCGGATGCGCCAGCTTCGGCAAACACAATAAGAGCTTTCTTGCCTTCTTTCCCCCCTTCTTACCACCCTGCCCCCCTCGCTCTTATGGAAAACTTATTAGAGCGCGGCCCGCCGGGGAATCCTTTTTCCTTGGGTAAATATTTGAGAGAGAAATTAAAATTTGACAGCGGACGCTCCGTACGGTCTATTCTGTATGCCCGCACGTGATAGTTGGGGCGTAAAATGAAATTTATATTGAGTTTGGAGACTGTCCGCGGTACGATAGGACTTTGTGCACGTCTGTGCTGCTGCCTACTTGGTATGCCTACATTTATATCAGACACGTTTTCGCTATCTAAGGACTTGGGTTAGTTTTGGAACATCTGCTTATTCTTTGTGTCAGAGCATCAACATACATTTTGTAGCTCCAGCTCATACCTACAGAACTAGTCGAGACACTCCTTTGACATTAAACTTATCAATTATAAAATTTTCTTTGTAGACACGGTTTATACATACATATATAAACTCACGCCTTTATTCCCAGAGTGGGGTAGGCAGAGCTGCAGAATTACCAACAACTCTAAAAACTTGTTGATAATTCTGTAACCACATTTTGCACACTTAGGCTAAGATGTTTACCAGTGTATTAGTGACAGGTTGCAAGCCCATCGCCTAACAGTACTATACGCCTTTATTCCCTTAGCCGTCTCTTACGACATCCACGGGAAGACATGGAGTGGCACTATTCTAACCCGGCAACCACACGGGTAATTTGTATCCTAATAAGATACCTTCTATTCCCTAACAACTTACATAAATAATTGTAACATAGGTAATTACTATTTACAGACAGTAATTTATTACAGTATAAAGTACTATCACGGAACGATTTCAATATTCACATTAGGTATTCAGATTAGATTTCGTTGAAGCACAGTATTCCCATCAATACTATGGGCACGTGGACCCGGATTCTCTATTTCCCCGGCACTCCAACTTTTAATGTGCACTGTACAAAGCGGACTTTGCCAATTTGACTAGGCAAAGAGTCTGAAAACTTCCTCGGGCAGGTAAGAGCCCGCGTGCATTCCAAATGAGCTGGCTATTACTCATATGTAAATAGCAGACGTGTCTGTGTGCACATAGCTATCTGTTTTGTATAATTTGGGAGCCATTTACTTTACATACAGGGTGTGTGTAATGGTTCAATCGAAGTTAATGTTTCGGTGGACGTGATATACGGCGGTAATTACACGTGTGTATTTGGTGTTGCTTGATTGAGGTTGTTGTAGAGGGGTTTTATTAAGTGTTTATGAATTTATTTTCGGGTGTAGAGGTTATTAGATAGCATAATTAGTCTGGTGTCTTGAATTTTATTTTGTTTTTCTTTGCTTTTGTAATGTTAAGGCAATACTTAACGTTTTATTGAGAATAAAAAGTTAAAGAGCGGCGATTAAAGAATTTCAAAGTAATATCGTAGAGTCTAATAACAGTAATTTAAAACAGCACAATATGCTAGTAGCTTTCCTGCAACGTACTATATTAAAGTTTCATTTCATGAACAGTGTTGAGTCATAACCATTATTAATTTCCTCTGAACTGGCTGAAAGCCGAGCGTAAACAAACGGAGGAAGCAGACAATAATTCACACGTAAAACCAATGTAGTGAAAAATGAGGAGGCTGCGATACGTGAGCCGCGTGCCGAGAGCCCTAACAAATGAGACGCCGCCGCCCTGAGCAAGAATAATTATATCAAACCTTTTAAAATTATGTACCTAGGTACCTAATATAGGGAACCTCATTTAACAGGTACTCCAGGAGAATGAGCTAGTTAGTGGAACGGGTTACGAATAAAATTATAACTTTTGTGAACATCCTTATTTTCTTATTTACTTGTATGTATTATAAAATATAAATGCAAAAGTGTGTTTGTTTGTTCAACTTTTCAACCAATCGTGTTCAAATTTAGATATTTTACAGCTCGGCGACAGACAATTGTATCCCGGAAAACTAAAAAATGCCGAGGAAATAGCTTGTTATAAAAGAAGACAGAAAAATGGTAAATCACCGATTATTGTCAAGAACAACCCGACATATTTCATCAGATGATTAGAAAGATAAGTTTTTTTTTGATATACGAAATTGGTTTTTATGAATGTTTTGTATTTTATGCGGGATTTGATGAATGTAAAAGGAATATACTCATAGAAACGATAAGTGATGTATGTATGGTTGGCGTGATGATGCCAAATTTTCCAAACCAATTTTAATGTTGTTTATGATTTAGTTAGAAAATATGCAGATTTTAGATGATTTACTAAGTACTTTTTACTATTACCTAATTACGAATACAAAATTAAACAAGTAAACACACAGGAAATAACCTAGACAGTCCTACTCTGCAAAATCGTTTTCAAACAATTTTCTTACGGTACACATTAATTTCAGCGTACCGTTGTCTTATGTACCTACTCGTACGTGGAGGTTTCCCGGAGCATCCCTTGAACATTAAGGGGTAATATCCCGGTAATTAAGAGGGGAGGGGGGGGGGGAGGCTGCGTGGCTGGGCGGGGCGGCGCTTGCGCGCTGCAGTAATTACCACACCGACGCCTGCTGCTCATTAGGGCGTAGTGATAGTAGGCGTGGTGGAATTAATAAAGGTGAGCGGTAATATTACCTAGTTTAAGCGGTAATCAAGTATGTTTATTTATTATTATTAATTAAAGAGGATGATAGTAATTACTTTTAATTAATCTGATAAGTGTGTAGGAATTGAGATGTTAGAAGAAAATATTAGCAGTGTTCGCATTGTTGTGTTCCGGTTTGGGGATAAGACAGCCGGTGAAATGACTAGCATAGAGGCATTCCATCTTAGTCCTCAGGGTTGGCAACGCATTTGCTGTCTCAGGATTGCATTGCAGTCTTGTGAATGCGAATGTCTATGGGTCACAGTGTCCACTTACCATCAGGTGGCCTGTGTGCTCGTTTGTCTTCTTTATGCCATAAAAAAAAAAAAAAAAAAGATCGTAATTTATTATTAACTGGATCTGTTTGTTATATAGCCACATAATAAAGTCAAATACTTTACGACCCGGATATAAACTGTATTTATAAGTAATAACATATGATACGAATAAATAAAACTAACGTTTCTGGCGCGCATTCAAATGAAATGGGCTCGAAATCCTAGATAAGGAGGCTTTATGAGGGAATAAGGGGGGTGGAACGGGGTGGGGGCATTAGTCTCAGCTTCCTAATATAAATAAAGGTACATCGCTACGTGATTTCAAAACGTATTAGTACCGTCGGCAGAAAATTCGCATGTGTGGCGTAGATTTTGCGACATTATCGTTTTCGAAGAGAAATGTTGGTGCAAAAGGTATCTTTTCCAGTTAATAGTTATTTAGGGTGGTCACGGAGCCTGTGGGGAAATGCTAGACTGAAAATTAAACACTTTTACGAAATGTTACATTTAATTCTCTAAGAGTTGGGACCGTGTTAAGTCTATTGACTATTATACTGAGTAGTAAAGTAAGTAGGTAATATCCAACGCCATCATCCAGTAGCAGCTTGTCGCAACTTTTAAAGTTGTTCAGTAAACATCTACATCTTATTTTGCTGTCGATCCCCTGCTGCCGGCACGAGCGCGCACGTCAGTTCGGAACTACATTTTTCGGAGTCTCTTAAAAATTGGGTTCATTTGAAGGTTCCGCGGCGGAGCAAAGAGAAATGTCTAGCGGCATATCTAAATAGTATGATTTACATAAAAAATCGCAGCACGCGACGAGGTGACGGTGCTCATGTAAATCGCCTTTTGAGAAGCACGTCACGTCGGAGGAAGGGTGCATATATTTTTGATTTGTTCTTACCGAAGCAATTTTTCTACCCTTCATCTTCAGTTGCGACGTAATGACGCTCGACCTCAACTTACCGAGTTCCCGCCAAGTTTTTGCGAATATGGCGAAAAGATCCGAGGCAATAAAAAGTAAATCTTGATTTAATACTTGGTACGTTATCAAGCAGTTTGTCAATCAAAAGATCTCGGCTCCCCGCAGGGCGCAGTTTTCCGCTTTCAATCACGGGCGGGTGTTACGGCTACGTACGGTCTACTGCCTTCATTTGTCTTGGTGTCGCTCCCGACCCGAATTATGCGGCGAACATGTTTCGATCTCGATCCGAAGAGATATTATCTCGGTTGTAATTTTTCTTGCCGTCTTAGTATTCAAGACACAATGTATTCCCGCCCGGCGAGCCTAATGCCTTTCACATGTCTATATGTAAAGGAACGCGAGGAAAACGCGGGAGGGAAATGAAAAAATGTCAATGATTGAGCGCCATGCCCATGGGAGCGAGGGTGGGGTTGCTACACGTGTCTCATAGTTGAATTGTCAATTTGATTCGCGGGAAGAAATATATAATTTTCCTCGAGCCATATAAATTGTCTTATGAGAAAATAATAAAGGAAAAGTATTACGTGGAATTTATCATTTACCTCCGCTATGAGAGGTTAAGACGGATCGGAATGGGTTGTAAAGAGAGATTGCTAAAGTCTTAGTTTTGTAAGGGACATTGTCTAGTTTTGTCCGCTCTCTGAAATAATTACGCCGTACAAAGTGTCCCCTTTATCTCTCCGTCGTTTCCCATCTTCGTTGGTCCCATTTATCCCGGGGACCGTCCAATACGTCGGAGCCGGCCTCCGCCGTTACAGGCTACGTTAATGTGAGTGAATTGGTAACTTAAACAAAGATACTGAATCTAAACTGAATTGGTATTGATTGTGTTTACAAGCTTACAAAAACAGTTAAAAGGAAGGGATAGTTTATCTACGAAGTTGCCTTTTGTTATGCGTAGGTTAATACATTCGTATATGTTCTTGAAGTAAAAGGATTTCTTGGGAATTATCGATGGTGCATAAGTTGAATATAATCCAGAAAAAAAACTGGATAGATTTGAAGGTGGAAATACATTTTCGATGCGCATCGCCAATTTAGGAAGTTCAGCGGCCAACGATAATGTGGAAACAATAACTAGTGCATTGTTTGCCAAAAATCACCAACTATTTCCGTTCCGATTCCCGAATAAATTAATTTAATCTTGCTATTGCAATATTTATGAGTTCGTATAAGCAATAAATGTATACCGATAGCATGGTATTTGCTTGCGATCGTTAAGAACTTGGATTTATCTAAAAAGGAGAACAAAAATGTCGCGGCTTACCGTGCGTCGTAAAAAACCCGAACGGCACGGACAAACCAACAGAAATACTTTATTTATATGCTAATGTAATTTATATGACGCTTAATGTCTCATGGCGGGTAACGCACGATTCTGCTCCATTCTTTCAGGGGGTGGGTCCATTGGAAAGAGAATCTTATACTCTCGGGTTTAAAATGTCGTTTAGGTCGAGGGATGTGTCGTGTGTGTCGATACGATTATGAATGCGCGGTAGGAGGCAGCCCCAGCTTCCTTGCAGTGGGAGAGGGGGGGGGGGGGGAGGGAATCAATAAAAATACGCGAGAAAAGCGTTGATTATACAACTGGAGTTTGGAGGAAAACGCTTTCAATAACGTCACTGTTACGGGCGATGACTGTTTGAGTAAGCAAATGTAAGGCAAGGGTTTTAGATTATGAAAGAAATAGAGCTATAAGTAGGGGTGATATTATTATCACTGTACCTTTCACTATCTGGAAACAGACGGCAGGTTTTGACTGCTCATGATATGGCTTTAGTAAGGTTAATTTATTGGCCCCGATTGATTTCCCTTTGGGAACATTTTCAAGAGTAGCTACTTAATAAAAAAACAGACCCTGATAAAAACAAACGCTCAATTTCAAACTCGCATGATTCGAGAATAAACTAAATCACAATATCGCATTTGCGAGCCTTGACAAAGACAGAAATCAATCCTTAAGCAGTCTTGCAACGAAGAAATTCAAATTATACGAAAACAAACGAAACTAGAGTTGGAGTGATGGACATTCCATCTCTGGATCTCGACGCATTTGCATAAAAATCGAGGGGACCAGCCTGGACGCGCGTCTCCGATGCAGATTCGAATCATGGATGCGACGTAAATAGAATGCAGGGAATTACGGTTGCACTTCGGGAATTATGCAGCTCGTTGCAATTATATTTATTTTACCTTCCATCATTGGACATGCTTTATGAAGTAGATTACCGATAAAAGTTAATTTAGATTGAGGAGAGCAATGCTTACAACTGGAATACAGCCTAAATGGTTCCCCTATGAAATCCCTAATATTTGTCGTAATGCGTTGTTGGTCCGAGTTTTCGTTTATGCTAAACCCATTTCCACCTGAATGTTAAAACTTTTTAGTGTTACTTTGATACAACCCAAATCTAACACAGCCACAGGTATTTTACAAAAGGTTAAAGTGTAGTCTGACTAAGCTGAAAACCAGTTTAAGACGTTACTAAGGATGTCAATTAATATCGTCCTAGGAATTGGCCATATTTATTCATTGATTTAAGAGGATTGTGAAGTTGAATTTATTAAAAAAAATATATTATTGAACATTTTTCATGCAAAATGCAGTAACGTATCTCACTACCTAAATCAAGTCCAATTTTTTCGATTTTTGAATATGTTGAGGACATTATGAGAAACTACGTTTTCCTTTTCAAGAAAATACTTCTGGGAAAGGTACAAATAAAATTAAAAAAGAAGAAAACGAGCAATCCTATTTTTTCAGAATAACTACAACATATTTAGAAATCGAGCTTAATATAGGGGGTGTGAAACGTTATCGCCCGAAGCTAAATTTGAATGTTTTTTTTTAAGGTTTACCAACAATTGAAACATTATTTCTTACGTTTAGTACAGAGTGGGTAAATATATACAAAAGTTTTGGATGCATTGATATCTTTCCTATAAAAAAATCTCAAAGATCAAGTCGAGTTAGCAATGTGCAAATTGCAGAAAATTCCCAGAACTTTTGAAAAACTTTTGTGAAATTACAGTGCATTGAGAATATTCTTAGAAACTACCGAGAATTTCTCATTAGAAATGTTAACAATTTGAGAAGTTTTCCGTCAGTACAATGGCAAGTTGACCGATACCAGTTCCAAGGGGAAGCTTTTTCTATTACTTTACTATATGAGAATGCTCCGAGTTAGTTTGATAAAGCAACTGGACACGTGTTTCTATACACCATACCGTAAAATGGGGTGTGTAGGGACACAAACTTAAATGTAGCATATGTTACTAATTATAAGACTGAAATTATTTCCAATAGACGTAACGTTATTCTCCATTTAATACTTGATCTTATTTTTAACAAGTTATGACTTATTTTAGTGTCTCTACTCACCTCGTTTTACAGCAATGAAAATAAAAAAGTCTAAGTTCTGATATTTTCATTAACGTAACAAGTTTCTACTTTTAAGGACCATTTAATGTTCTAATGCTAATCGACTCTATCACCATTACCATACGTCATTTATTAAATTGAATAATAATCCTGAATAGGGCTAATTAGGCCCATTATTATTATAAAATAGTTGAAGACGTCAAAACAAGTTTCACCTGCGCTAATTTATGGCTTTCTTACTGTTATTTGATGTCATACAACTACAAAGTCGTAAGTACACACTATTGCATACATTTATATGTCGTTTTATTCTATTTTCCTTACCTTACCGCTACGTTTGAGAGGATATCAGCTTGTTAACTTACCTGTAAAAGAAAAAAGGGGAATTTTAGGAATGTCACGTCTCCTTCATCGCTAATGGTTTATTAATTTAATCGTCATAAAAGACAAATTGCTTCCTTTACCTTCTAATTGCATTATTTTTAGTTTAAGTTCAACTAATCAACTTGACATTTGAATTAATTCTTAACCCATTGAATAGCAACAAATATGGAGAGATCATGGAGATTTTTGGTAAATCACATTTTTGCCTTGCCATCAGGGCTTAGATTCAATATGGTAAAACTTTATTGCTATTGATGTGTTATCGTATTGTCAACATTTTGATAGCTCCTTTTTAGACAGTAATGGCGGCCGAGTTAAAACAATACGATAACATGTCAAAGACAATATGGTTTTGCCTTGTAGAACAGAGGCCCTGATCTAATATAGAACGTCTAGATCACACCAAGAAGGTGCTGTTTACTATTAATTATTTGCGTTACTTTTTATCATAATTTTAATCGCATTATTTTTGCTCTGTGGTTGGTTAACTTCGTTTAAAGTAACTCTTTAGAAGTTAAGCTAAACAAATGGCCTATCAAACGCTAGCTTTGCTCATTCGACCATTGCCTAAGCCGCTAAGAAATCGTGCACGAAAATACAACTACCAGTACTTTCTACTACCCGTGTATTGCTAAATTATATAGTAGAAAATATACTTTGACCTGTTTAAAATAAAGTTGAAGTTGCGAGCAATAATGAAAATAACGTGCGAAATTTAGTGAGTAAGGAGTCGATTAAGTAATCTTGACGAGGTTGACGTATTTTAAAAAACTGACTAAATACGAGTCGAACTCGCACACGAAAGATTCCGTACATTTCTGTATGTACCGTACCCCTTTAATTTATTATTATTACTTTTGGTACAAAGATAATAGAAGAAGGTACCTACACACTATCAGGTCAGGCCAGGTTAACTGGAGAGATCCCTCAAAGGGATAAGTTCGCCATTGTACATGTTAATCTTAAGTTTATGTACGAATTTACTTGTAATTGTATTTTTTTTGTGCAATGAAGAGTTTACATACCTACATACATACTACGTGCAAATTTCAACTGTCTACCAACGGTTCACGAGATACAACTCACTGAGAGATAGACGGACGGTCGGACGGATAGCGGAGGATTAATAGGGTCCCATTGGCCCTTTGGGTACGGAACCCTATTTTTTTTTAAAGTAATTAGGAGTAGGTATAGTTCATAATGTTATGTTTAACCTATGGTTGCCCGTACCTATGTTTGGATTTCGTTTTCTGTTATCTAATCGATAATTTAGAACTTGAAGGACCGAGTATATCTCGCTCGATTGAATCGGAATTTTCCCAATCGATTCGACAGATCGATTTTCCGATAAAAACAACGTTATTCCGCAATTTTCACTAAAATCGTAAGATCCGTTATTATAAAGCAGTGTTTATGGGCCGTATTAATAAACTTATCTCAACTCGCAATGCTCGTCTCGAGATGTGTCAAAAATGACAATGTTCTATTGTTTGACGTTTACTTTGACGTATCTGGTGACGCGCATCTCAGCCAAGATGAGTTTATTAATACAGGCCTTATAACTACTGGACCTGTAAGTACCGGAACTCCAAGTGTAGGATTAAACATGTTGAATGGTTATTTCTGTTATTGGAATAGAATATGTATACCTGATGCGAATATAATACTAAATATGACAGAACAATCTCACACAAACTGACCTAGTCCTAAGTAAGCTCTAGGCTTTTAATATGGGTACTGGACAGCGATATAAATACTTACGAGTATATAGAGAAATAAATATATACTTAATTACAAAGAAAGCATCCAAGACTCAGAAACCAAAACTCGCACACCAATCGTTCCCCAATCGAACCCGGTACCACTAGCTTCGTAGGCAGGGTCACTACCAACTAGGCTTACGGCGTCGCTATTGCCGAATGCACTCGTTATCTCAATTGGCTTCAAAGCGGAACAATTGTTTTCATTTTGTATGCAGACAAGGCTTCGATATTCAAAATGAAAACAATTGCGATTGCGAGTGCGTTAAGCAATAGCCTCTCGGGTCGTCAGTATATATTAATCGTCGTCAATATATAATACGATGTCTAAGAAGACGAAGGAGACCCCCAAGATTGAACTCGTCAGCTAGGTCTAGCCATAAAAACCGGAGGCCCAAAACTGTAGAAAATGGAGTGCAATGGAAGAGGTCTATACTTATTAGCATTGGGTTGTACAGTCGAGGACTTTTGTTTTTTTTTGCAGTTTGACTTAATACATTAATTTGCTGAGGAATACATTTTTACGTGTCAAGCCGGGAAATGTAAAACACGGCTAAATTACGTAGGTTTTACGTCAAACTGCAAGACAATCAATTTCCTTGACTATACAACCGGCTGAAGTAGAAAGAGAAAAGGGAGTTAGTTTTAACTAAGCACCTCATCATCTGACGCAATACAATTACCGTCTCCAACAACCAACTGTTTTTTTTTTAAATAACCTGTCTTTTACAATTCTACTTTACAATTTTGTAAATCTTACTGGGTTTCTTTAGTAGTTACAGCTATGTGAATACAGGGCTCTGTCATTTGTATAGAATAACTAACCATCTAATTACGATACTTTTAAGGGATCCCTTTAACATAGTTGCTTTATGTTAAAGATCTTATCCTGATAATTAAGTAATTACCCTTTTACGGCCGTATTTGATTAACCTTCGAATAAAGTTCCTATAATCAGATCGTTTCTATGTGTTTACATTAAAACACGAGGTTGGTTTTTCCACAAGTGCTGTCTTGGTTTACTTAGATAATTTATACCATTGTAACTTAATTTAAGTAATTGTTAAGTTTATCAACCTCCTAAGGCCCACCATACAACGAAATTTGACAGTGGAATATGTATCTATAAGTAATGGAATAAAGTCAATTTTCTAATTTGATCATTAGTCATAAAAACAAAAGGAATTGCACTTTACTTCCTTGACACTAGATCTTTATTTCAATGACCGTATTATGTACTACTATTAGTACAAGGAACCTCAGGAGGATAAAGAAAGAAAAAAAAAATTATTCACTACACACACACAAGACACATAGAATAAAGTATAACGGAAAACAGCAATAAACAAGTAGTGAGTGTCTTTGCGGCAGTGAATCGGGCACTGGCTCAGCATAATGCTGAGGAGTTAGACACCTGCAGCGCTGATTTTCAGCCAGCTCCGAGTGTGACAGTCATTATTTTTAAGGTGTATTAAATTTGGTGACACTTTAGTGATATTTTTTGCATTGAAATGAAATAGTCCTTAGCATTTCAAATCTATTTATAATCCAACAGGAAATATTAAAGATCGCACACACTCGATTGACTAATTTGCAAAAGTAAGAGCTTTGGTTTGTCGGAAAAAAATATTTAATATTTGCAGCACGACGAATTTAAGGAGCTATAAATTTTTGTCATTAAGATAATAATAAGAGGTGGTGTCGCGGGAACAGGATGTTATAATGCCTTTTGTTCGCGGCCACACCGCGTGCATACCGATGAGTGCCTCACTAAAAACCTCCTTACATACCTACATTTTTACTTTACTTTAATTTATGCGTAAGAGTTATTCTGCAACTAGCTTTTGCTTCGACTTCATCTGCGCAAAAGTTGTTTATATCTGTAAATTATTGTGAAGTAAGGCTCTCGGAATTTTTAGGATTAAAAGTATTATTTGTCTGTCGGTATTAGGTTACTACCTATAGACTATCGCTGAACCAAGTTTCATATCAAACGGTTGAGGCGTTGAACCGTAAAGAAGAACAAATAATCTTATTTTTGCATGTATAATATTAGTAGGTACCTAAGTATTAGTAAGGATGTCTCAGTTTGTTTTAAGTCTTCGTTGATAATAACAACCTAATGGTAAGGCATTAACTTCGCCTTTCGTGTAATAAAGATTTAATAAATAAATAAATGATCGCTAATGAAAATAAAGTTGAGATAGATAGGTACATGTTTGAAGTCGATATTTTCGTTATAAGGCTCGTAATATTTACATTAAGTGTTGACCCAGTATCAGAGACAAGAAAATTATTGTAGATTTGATTCCCACGAGTCGGAAAAGATTGTATTTGCCTTGAGGACTGCCTGGGGTTTGTAGGCTTGGTGTGTACGAGTATGTTAACAAACACAGGTGAAGTAAGTTGATTCAACATAACAGTTTACTTGTTGATGAACAAATATTAAAAAGCTTTGAAACCAGCTGGGTTTATTTCTAACAACAAGTACACCAAAATGAGAAAACATTTATAAATGAATGATACCTAACTTTACTGCTAACTCTAAAGCAAAGAGATGAACAAAGTGGCAACAAGAAAACTAGCAATTGTCAGCTCGTAACACTCAAAACGGTTGACACCGTTTACGATTCACAGCCACACCCGATAGTTTTGCAGAATACGACAGCCCATCATTACGTATTAGCATAACTGCATGCGACAAAAACGCTGGCAAAATATCAGAACCTATGCCGAGGAGCGTGGAGAATGATAACGACTGAGGGAAAGTCCCAGGCTGATTTATAGCTGTATTTGAACGGGGTTCTGATCACTTTATGATAGCGAAAACTGCCGGAGCCTTTACACTGGTACTTCACACCGAAGCCCTTTCCTCATTCATAAAAACGGTGGCTCTTATGTCCATACTGCAAGGTTTCCGGTTGCACGAACGCAGTGGGCAATCAGAACCGCAGAAAGCTCATAAGGTGCGAGATGCAAATCACTCGGATTAAGTCGGGTGCGACAAAGTAAGATGCGTATTACATGAGCGTGACCGAAATGATCGGACAGACATCTTCATAACGGAAAGCGTCAATTTGATGAAATTATGATGATGTGATTTCGCTTGGTGTTAGAAAGCCTTTTCCTGGATAGAGATGCATTGTTATGGTAATGGTAACTCACCACTTCGTAAACGATGTAGGCATCATAATGTGCATTGGATAACCAAAGACAGCAGGGGAGGGTTCGGTTATACCTATACGTAAAATACGAACTAACGATGTCGACGAATAGGTCCGTTAACGGAGTAAAGAACCCATTCGAGCATCACGAGGCATGACTCATTTAGGAGTTAGACATTAAAATTTTACTAGCACCTGGAATTTAGCGACACGGCTATAATAAAAATAAGTTGATTTAAATAAAACGCAGTGTTTAGTATGCAACTGCACGCGCGAATCTTTCCATTGTTTTCGCTAAATGACATCAAAGTTGTGTCGGTGGGTTGTAGTTAGAATGTGAAATAATTCGCCGTTCTCGGAAATATGTGCCGGCTTAGACTTAGGTGTGCGCGCTTAAGTCGTAAGGATTCGTTGAACCTTGGAAAAAATATTTAATGGCCTGACCGCGGGAGATCGATGTCTCAATACGGCGATAACATAGCACGGTTTCTCAATTTGGCCTAATAGTCCGCAGCAACTTGTCGAGTTGCCGAAACATCGTCTCGCCCAGACTCAGACGCCGCGCACTCGCGCTCCTTCATGTTCTAGAGCATTTTACAAAACATGTTAGACATTCGATCGCCGGCAGAATAGTAAATAATGCTAATTTACTCTCGGACCGTATTTTGATGTAAATAAAGAATTATTCTAGCTTATTCTAATATTGATCTCATAAATAGAAGGCCACATTCGACGCCAACCTCGTGTTGAAAGTCTCGCCATATTTAGGGTGACCCAAGGTGCATTGTGGTTGGATAAGGCTCGGGCACCATCCGTCATCTATGACAATTAATTAAGCGTATTTGAATAGTAATAATCGATACCTACTCATACTTTTATGGTCAGCGAGTACATGAAACAAAAAGGTTAATTACAATATGCAATGACACGACATTTAGCCCCAAGCTTTGGCAGTTGGGAGATGTTTGAATACTGAGTTTGTGAGATATTGTGCGATTGTGGTAGGTTTAAATACAGTACGTTAGTAAGTTCAAATTTTTTCTATCTAAATTTTATGAGCCAGGTAATAAGGGTTGAAGAAGATTTTTATATCGAGGAAAATTCAATTAAGCGCATGAAAACTTTTAGTATTAGATACGGGGTAACACGTGAGCGAGCAGTTTGATCAGTCTGTTTACGTGCGCCGACGCAGACTGCCCCAAGGCCGTATGGTAATACCGTCGAAGGTTCTTCAGGAACTGTTTATTATTTATCAGGTTACGTGAAAATCAGACGTCACGTTGTCGGACAAAAAACGAGAGAACGACGGAAAATAAACTATAAGCTAGTCAAGTATTCAGAGTGGGGACGGCGGGTTCCGCGAGGATTTAAGGGGACTTTTTCTGATTGGGTTCCAACGTGTAATTTCACGAGTTCCCTATATCGATTCAATCTAGCTCCTAACGCGTTGTGGCCTTTTTAGATTGTCTTTTTAACCGCTTCTAATGTATCAGTTAATTGGGATTGACCAAAAAAAATAACTCACGGTTTTTACTTACTCATTCGAAAGAATAAAAAATTTTAAGACACCAATTTCATTAACTTTGTATTTGACCCAATAGTTTTGTTTTAATATCTTCATTTATTTAGCAGACATTTTATGGATGACATGATAATTTTAAATTTAGGATGGCATTTTCTAATAAATTACAACAATTAAATGATATCTAATGAAAAAAGTGATTGTAATAGTGTATTAAAACATACTATTTCAAGCTGTTTTCGCCTAACCCGTAAGATACACCTAGGAGGGCTTCAAGCCGAAAACGAAATTCAAACAAAGGTTAAATATACTTTTGCCGAAATATCTAACATAAATAAATATTTCAAAAACTTAATAATGCAGAACGGCTTTAAAACCCTATTCCTAGAAATGGTTTTCGAATTGGAGTAATTGTAAAAATATGAACAATCCCAATTAATAATTTTGAATGACGCTACTCGTACTTACATTAGGGACAGAGTATACTGTTAGATTCTCGTGAGAAAAATGTGAGATAAATACTTGTTTTGATGTTTGCTTTCAAGATACAGAGAATCCTATTATTGACGTTTGTGTGTAATGCGCATGATGGTAATTAATTCAGAGTATTTTAGGGCTTGATGTATAAATGGTGATTTTTACAGAACCTTAAAGTATCAGGGCAATATTAATATAAACGAGACAAGCGCGCGGGCGCACTGTTTGGGCTACAGTCACGTACTCCCGTAATGACAAATTCGCGACCATTGTTATTGCCGGCTGAGGATTTTTTCACCCGCCAAGGTTTTCATTTTGAGTAACAATGTGAACGTGCCAATAGCACATTTTACAGGTATTAATTATGCAAAAAATTGCCCGGTGAGGTTACCGCGTTAAATGATCGGGAACGTCTTGTTTGGAAATATTTTAATACATTTATTGCGTTTTTAAGCATTAAATAACGATTTAATTCTTTTTAGTTTACGCTACCTGATATTCGTTACAGAGAGATACAAATTAAAACAATTGATGAACGGTAGGTACTTGAACACGTTTTAACCAGCACACACTCATTGAGCGTTTTTTGACTATCCTATCGTAAGAAGTGGTAAGACACACAAAAAGCTTCCGTTCCTCATCAAAACAGTAAACCCCGCACCCGTTAAAAAACTTCATAATAAATCTCTGAGTAAGACAATGGCCTATCACCGTACTCAGCCGAATGTCTCGAGGCCCCACCAACTAATAGTTGCTGTTTCCCAGCTCAGGTCAGAAGAGAAATCTGTTATCAAGCGGTCGGCCCAGAAGCATGGATGCGTGTAATTGGCCAAAGACACCACAATTAAACGTTTGCTTGACGCAACGGTTATTAGCCGAGAGGCGTGTGCGCAATTAGGGGCCGCCATTGCAGCGACGACTCAGCGAGAACAGACGCAGCAGGCTCGGGTGCAATAGACAAGAATACATACAGTATTTGTGCAGTCGTGACACTAGTCATCGCGTGAATGTGAGCCTAACATAGGATAAATAATGTGTTTTTTGGTGACTGTGCGTGCGTAGTATTTAATTATGACATCGTCAAGATATAGAAATTTATACTTTAAAATATGATTAAGTAGTTATATTGTATCTTCTTGTTGTAGGAGTAGGGGGCGTCACAGAAAGTTACATTTATTTAAACTTAGCTTAATTATATGTAAAAATAAAAGTCACTTTCTAATACTAAAGTAGGTACTCTAGAAGTCCAACAAACCAAACTGTAGGTATTTATGTTCCACATATAATATAATATTGGTCCTAACATCTATATAAGTTGGGTTGAGATTCAAATCGTAACGGACGGTAAATATTCGTTTCAATTTTATTAAAACACTATCAAATTAATACTAATCATTTAGAACCTCTTGTAGTATGTAAGAACTTCTTGTTACTTTTTGGTACTAGGTATGGTAACTATGCATCGGCAATTCTTTCTCGTTTGATCGAAACGATTGATGTCGCTTGAACAGCCTGCGGGTATTCCTTCTGAAGCTCTAACTTAGGAAGTATTTAATTTTAAGGTACAGGTAGCAAAAAATACTACTACTTAATATCACATCACACTAATATTATAAAGGCGTTCTTCACGTCTAAACGGGACGGATTTGAATGAAATTTGGAATGGAGATAGCTTATACACTGGATTAACACATAGGCTACTTTTTATGCCGGAAAACTTTATAGTTCCCGAGGATATAACAATAATCGAAATCTACGCGGAGGAAGCCGCGGGTAGAAGCTAGTGTATTATAAATGTAAAGTTTGCATGTGTCAGTTTGTTACTCCTTCACGCTGCAACGGCACGACGGATTCGGAAAGATTTGAAATTTGGAATGGAGATAGCTTATATGCCCTAGATGAATACATAAGCTATACTAAACATTCCCGATAACCCGAAACGATAATCAAAATCTACGCGGACGAAGTCGCAGGCAGGATCTAGTAAGTTATAAGTCGCACTCAAAACTCATCACTTGGACCTACTGTATCTATGTATCCATACTCTCGTAATGAGGAGTCTGCAAGTATTAATTACAGCGTCACGGAACCCCCATTAGGTCCTCATTAACTACCATAATGCCTGTGTAAACAACAAACGGCAACCGACCTGGAACCACGCCACACTGCTCCATCCACGCTTCCTCACCCCCCGGTGCCCAAGACTCCCCGTACAACCACAACTTACACGTGTTTCAAATTCTTGGCAAAGCAAATAACAACCGCTTTTGTCCGTTTTCGAAAGTGAAACTTGCTAAATGTGCAATTACTGTCTACAGTTTGTCATTTGGACGATTATTGTAGCTTATACAGGGTGATAATAATAGTGTTGTCGTTCCTTTGGTACGGAGCATGTGAAAAGGGGTCTTAGTGGGTCTTTAGGTGGAGGGAAATGGGACGCCAAGCGTATCAAGTTGGGAAGTATTTATTTTAGGAGTATCCATTTGCAATTGTATCTAATTAGTACCTTGCAAAGGTTTATAGACTAGTTGTGAAATCTGAGTTGTCTCAATAATTAGTTGCTTGACTGTTTATGCGACAGTAAGTGGCACTTAGCATTGTCTGTGCCGTCATTGCACTAAATAGGCGATAAAGCAACTTCATGCAAATGCAGCCAGTTTGGGCCCCACTAAACTGGGACCTAGTCGCCTACTACTTAGAAATGAAACACGTTGTATATTGATATTATCGAAACTGTCATAACGCTCCTATTGGCAAAAAGTGTCTGCCTGTTATATCATAAATGGCAAAAACCGCATCTATCGGTATTTTCACGGGTTGAATGGATTTTCACGAAATGTAGCGGTTTTAATACACACAACGTAAATACATTTCAACTTGGTAAAATAAACGTTATGAGTAAATAGATACAGGAAAAGCGCTTAGATAATGTTCCGAGTGACACCTACAAGGACTTACAGAATATTTTAGTAGTTACGTTACCTTGCATACTGAGGTGTTTATTTTCTTAAAAACGGCTTCATTTCAATTGGTCCAAGCTACCTAATTGAGAATGCACGCCCTAAAATGTTGTTTGTATGCTCCGGCGAGACAACTTAATTTCGCCGGTTAATAATTTATCTGTTGGATTGAAAAGTAATTCCTTAAGGGAATAACGTCGCTGGACAATGGATACCAAACACATAGAACAAAAAATAAAACCAAATTTAGGCAAGCCGTTATCAGAAGCTCTTGATTGTCGCTTGATTACATTGGTAATAACGTTGAATTACATTAACGACTCAATGCTCCTTGGTTCGGAATTGATAAAAAAAACTAGAATAAGGGTGCGCGACGCAACGCTTTTTACCAAGAAATCTCAAACTCTACATTTTGAACGTTAAATCATATGTTAATGAGTGTGGGAATCACGGACAGTTAAAAAGTCCTTTATTATGTCCACTTTTATTATATTATCAAGAACCCATCAGCGACAAAAACTCACAATTGTTTCTTTATCAATAGCAATGCTACAGAAATCATCCGCCGTTATTATTAGAAGACAATCATGTTTAATTAAAATTAAAGTTAAGTCGCAATTCGAGGGTCCGCGTCTGAAGAGGTCATGAATGGAATTGTCCGAGGGGGGCATTTGGGCTTGATACACTTCTTCAATGTCCCGTTGCTAAATAAAGGAATGAAAAGAACTGGTTTTTAGGACAAAGGACCCTCATAATGAGGCCAGCATATTGTACTAAGAGCCCTTAAAATCAAGTCCGATATTTTGTCTCACAATATGTTGCTTATGGGGCTGCATAAGCTCACGGTCGGTTGGTTATTTCATGCTTCTTTAGCTACAGAACGTTTTTGTGATGAATTATTTTACAATTCAATTACCTATGAATATTTTCCTGTAATTTACGAAAGGTAAATGTTTTTATTTTTTAATGTTTTGCTTAATAAATAAAATAAAAACATACATTGTACCTACAGTCACGAGCCATAATATAATTATTATCTAACACTCCACCCAAATATATATCTGACATGCTTTATGCTTCTAGTAATAGATATAAGTTAGAATAATTTTTGGAAATCGGTCCTTTATATATATTTTTTTTATGGCATAGAGAAGACAAACGAGCACACAGGCCACCTGATGGTAGGTGGAAACTGTGACCCATAGACATTCGCATTCACAAGACTGCAATGCAATGCTAAGACTGCAAATGCGTTGCCAACCCTGAGGACTAAGATGATGGAATGCCTCTATGCTAGTCATTTCACCGGCTGTCTTCTCCCCAAACCGGAACACAACAATGCGAACACTGCTGTTTGGCGGTAGGTTAATGGATAAGATGGAGGTAGCGATCCGGACGGACCCTGCACAAGGTCCTGAGTCTAGTTTTTGAGGTTTTGAGTTTATTCGTTACAAACATACAATAATACAATATTTGTGCAAATTCAATAAGGTGGTATTTTTAGATGTTTTGCTACTTTTATTTCCAATAAGCCTATGTAGGTGAAAAACTTAAGTAAAGGATATAGTTGTGTACAAAACTTGTATGGAATTTACGTCAAATTTCAAATATAGAATGTCGAACGGTCTATACAGATGTGTTACAACTACATGCAAGAGGTCCTTTACATTTAAGTTTTGTACTTAAAACGACTTAGAATTCCAGACAGTACTCGATCAATGACATACCTATCTATGGGGCAAGTTAAAACTACGAGGTATATCCATTACGCAAACAATTCCAAATCGAAGCCGTCCAAGCTTCCCACACGCGGCAGCGGATTCACCACTAACGCGACATCCTGTTCGACTTCCTTATTGTATTAACCGCGGCTCAATGCGATAACCATCCCGTACCAATCTGGACTATTTAGCGCGCTCTCAATTAGGATATGCGGGCCCCAATGGTGCCAGGGCGCTACGATGCCGCTGCCAGGACGCTAGCGAACCAGTGGGGCTAGACAAGTTGCCATCGTTCACGGACGCTAGCGTTAGGCTATCACTTTGGTGATCACCTGTCACTTGGCGCTGGCAAAATTAAATAGGCTAGACAAGTTGTTGTTTCAGCGTGTCAGTTGTAACGAGTGATATATCACGTGACTTACGTCATTCCCATACATTTTTCACTGACAACACATGTCGCCAGTGATCACCTAACGCTAGCGTTCGTGAACGATGGCAACTTGTCTATGTGTGTAGGTGGTGTTATGCTCTCAAAAACAACGGACGGTCGGACGAATGAGCGAGTTTAAGTAGTCCCATCAAAACGAACAAAACACATTTTATCGAGTGCATTCACAATTAGGCAGCCTTATACGTTCGATCTAATCGGCAGAAGCGGGTTTAGGTAGTCCCGCCAGAGCGAACAAAATACATTTTAGCGAGTGCATTTTCGCGTGTTCGATCCATCGGCAGAAATCATGCTGCTAAATTGAAAATGCACGCGATAAAATATGTTTTGTTTGCACTGACGGGACTACTTAAACTAGCCGCTTGGACATTCACTCGTCCGTCCGTCCGACCGTCGTTGTTCAAAGAATCACTTCCCTGCTTAGCTAAAAACTTCAAAGTATGAAATTGGTTTAATGGTAGCCTAAGGATTTCGATATTTGTAAATTAGTTAATAGTGAACCAATAAATTGAGTAAGTACTTAACTAAAATTGTGAATGTAAAATATTAAGCCAGCTTGTAGTGTTGAACTTGCTCGATCATTATCCAGACTGCCTAGGGCTAAACTTCTTGTAGGAATCTAGTACCATGTTAAAATGTGGTCCTAGTTGTAAGTAGATACACACAAAGAAAACAATGACAACGAATTAATGTAACTGCTTCACATTCACGAAGCTTTAAGAAAAACTTCGAACTTGACGGAATAGATTGTCAATGGAAAAATAAACCGGAAATTGTTACCAGTCGGCAAGTGTAAGTCTAGCAAACTGTAATTTGAAAAACCTATTCTTTTGTTGTAAAAACTTTAACTTATTTTTATCATATTTGCCATTACAGCTGACTAAACAAATAAAGTCCATGGAGCGCAACATTTTAGCGCCCTCTGCAGCGCACTGATTCTCGCTCCTATTAGTGACGGAAAAGATCTAACCATGATTTATTTTGTTACTGTTTATTAATTTTACCGTCGTTAACGGCTTCTGAAATCAGTTTTATGACCAAATACAATATCAGTGATCTTTAGAATAATATCCGATTGATTTGTAGGTTTATAAGTATTTTGACGTATCACTGTACGGAGGCCCTACACGAGATGCATTCGGCGTTCGCTATCGTTATTATTATTAAATACATATATGTATAGGATTGACGTAAGCTATCAGACAGTCGCGTCGAGCGACTACGTCAATCCCATACATTTTATCAGTTTTCGAACATCGTTGAAGAGCGTTAAGCATCTTGTCTAGCTAGCGTCACTGTGCGGCTTCTGTCCGCGAGTGCCCGTCACGTGCCATGACAGGCACGGAGCGGTGGAAAAATTCCAAAATATAAAATTTAAAAACCCTAATCATCATATTTATACTGATTTCAGGAGGTTACCGTGGGCATGGGAATTTTCCATTACGACCAGAACGTACCTACTGCGCAAATAGCCCGGGTTATAAATACATCTAACAGTCAAATCCATAAGGTAATTTGTGATGATTTTGTACCTCATTTATTATGCAAGGAATATAAAGTTTCAGGCTGAATCGATTACGGCAGCTGCAATTCGAGATCTGACTCTCAAAGTGGCGAGCTGCGCGGCGCGGGCTAAAGCTCGCCACTCTGTATTCATTATTACAGATCAAATATGGAGGGCGACTTCTCCTTCATTTACTATGCACGTAACTTTACCAAATTAGCATTGCGAGTGTACCTGCGTCAAACGATCTGGGAGCCTAATGGCCGCGCTAGTAACATTCGGCGCGCCGCAAACTATAAACAATTAAGTATTCATTGGGACATATTGGGATCGCCGGGGAAGTTTCCACTGCATCACGTGTCGGAGAAAGGTCAGGATGTGTAAGTAACACATGATTTCTAATGTTCATTTATTCATTTTCTACGTTCATTGATCCTTTCTTCGCGTATAAATGGTTACTTGATAGACAGGCTATTTGAATTTTCTTACCTTTCTAGACGTTAGATACGATACCTTATTACATTCTATATAGTACTCTTATTTTCTTTCTGGGTGTCCAAGTATAATAATAATGAAGACAAAAATAGCGCTTAGGTTTTTCAAAATTAAACAGTTAGGATAGTTCTCCTGAAGAGGCATAGTCGGCATTTTAAGTAGTTTCACACTCTCGTACCTTGCCGCTTTAACGCCTTTGACAGATTATTGCAGTAGTTCAAACTTAACGTTGAAGTGACAAGCAGTAGAGTGTGCAGCTAAGGCCGACACCGTTCCTAAGTACCTATAGTTCTAACTTTTTATAATATTCCTAGTGTTCCCGCAATAAAAGCTATCTCCGGTGATTAAGTAGACATGCAATAAGCAGCATTCAGTTGACGGCACGTCTCACAGCGGTATAGCAGGACACAATTAATATAGCGTGCGTCAAACATCTTACGCTGTTGATCATTGAGTCTATTATTGCCTAATCCGCGCGCCATAATAATTGTGTCTTGCTGTACTGCTAATGAAAATACCTACGCGGCACGAGCGACCGCGACCGCACCCCGCGCTACTTGTGTTCCTTGGCTAGGGAAATTGTAGGGAAATGTAGTTTACTTAACCGTGCAATGAATGAAAGAATGAATGGCTCAATGACAAATGCAGACCGTAACCATGACAGCCAAATTGTGCGTTAGGAGTTTTGTAGTTTCAACCAAGTTAAACACTACTTGTCTTTTGAACTAAGAGATGTTTGAGCATTTATAGACAATAAGTACATTGACGATTTTAACAGATTTTTAAAAAAATACCTACTTTATTACAGCTACCATTTTCTATCATTTTACATCCAAGGTTTACTACAATTCATGGTAATTAAAGTTCTATTAAGTGAATATTTTCTTGATTATTAATAATAATAAATCATATAATAACATTTTAATCAAAATTACAGGAAATCGTGGCAACAAAATAGGACCAATTAACGACTAACTAATGTAAGTACAAACTTTTTCATATGCATATAAACAAAAATATCTCGCGAATTTACTTTGTCTTATTTGTTATAAAAAAAAAATATGAGTGTAATTTTCTTGACAGTACTATATAAAAACTGGTTTTACCACAAATGTAGGGTTATTTCGTAATACCTGCATAAGATTCTGCAATTAGGTAACCATTTTTTTTTCAAAATCTCTTTTCTCCCTAGGGAATGCAATACTATTTTCATCCCGCCACTGTGATATTGAAATCCTTCGAAAAGGAGAGATAAAAAATACTTGCCGAATGCAATAGCGAATGGTCTTTTACCTGGGTTGGGTTAAAGTGTTAAAAAGGCTTTGATAAGCAGATCCTCAAACAATAAATAAAATAAAAAATAACAAATACCTACAAAGTGGAGCTCACGGAAGTTCTAGAATCGTAGAGTTTAGTGTGAAAAAGAAGAGGCCTATACTGCCCAAAATTATCTCAGTTTCCATTGCCAAACCAGATTCAATCCTTTCCAGTGAGTAACAAGGTTGTGATTGCTACAGTTGTTTTGTTTGAGAGTAGCAGTAGCAAGGGAGTAAAGCGGATGAGCAAGGCTGGTAAAGGAGCTACAAAAAGTTATATTAATAATGTTTTATAATAGCCGTGCGTGGCAGAAATATTGTTGTCAGGCTTGCTATTTGTTAGTGGCCAATTAAAATAATGTACTGTGATGAGACCTTCCTGGTTTCTAAGTGCACCTAATGAATAGGTGACGCGCTTAGCAGTTTAATACTAATGACGCTATCTAGTAGATGATTCTAGTTTAATCTATGTGGTTGTGCGGGCTGATTTGTTGGTAAACGTCTCACTAATTTGTATATTCATGATTATGGTTTCGTCGATGTTTTGTGCTACGTATTTCATTAATATTATTTATTCTGCGTGAATTAATTATGTTAGGTTAAACGTAGTATAAATGAAATGAAAAAAATAAGTTTATAGTAAGTATTAAAGTAGGTACTTGCCTATTTTTTAGGGCATAGAGAAGGCAAACGAGCAGACCGACCACCTGATACAAAGACTACAATCTCAAGACTGCAGTCTTAAGACTGCTAATGAGTTGCCGATCCTGAGGACTAGGAGAAATGGCTCTATGCTACCACCGATTATCCCATCCCGATTATGGTATGATTTCACCGGCTGTCTTTACCCCCGAACGGAACACAAAAATGTGAACACTGCTGCTTAGGTGATAGAAAAAGTGGTTATTTCTCTATACGTGGCTATTAACTTATAAGATAACTGCTTGTAACGTGTCAAATTTTCACTTTAATCACTTTCCTCCCTAGGGATAAAAATACCATTTTCATCCCGCTATTGGGATATTGAAATCCTTACTTTTTGAACAGAAGTTTAGAAGAGATGAAAAATTATTACCGGAATGCAATAGCGAGCTAAGGTCTTTTGACTATGTTAGGTTAAGGTACCTAATAAAAAATAACATAACTAAGTTATTAATTAAAACTTCCAGGTTTTCAACACAAATCTACTTTACCAGTATAAATTGCTTTAAGTAAGTAGTTCTAAGCAACTCGCACTTAGTAAAGCGAGAACACAGATGCTGTTCTCGTCACAAATCAATTTCGCAAATTGAAACATGACTGCACGCACAATGGTTGATTTTTTAAGGTTCCGCACTTTACACAACTGTAGTTACTACTTAACTTGCAAGTTTAAAAGTAAAGGCCTAGTTGGGAACACTTTATATCGTGCTGCGCAGTAAATAATAAATATATAAATAAATATATACTAGGGCACAATATCATACAAGTTGAACTAGTCCCAAACTAAGTTCTAGGCTTGTATAGAGAAATGCATACTTAAATACATAGAAAACATCCAAGACTCAGGAACAAATACACGTGCTTATCAAACAAATATCCGCCCTTACCGGGATTTGAACCCAGGACCGGTATAAAGGCAGGGTCACTACCAAATAGCCTAACTGCGTCGTCATGTATGATAATTTGATAATAAATTTAGTACCTACTAACATTTTCTCAGTAATTTTAAAGTAAACTATATAGGTAATTTATTTAAATATATTAGTTTCCGTTGCAGTAACAAATCGGTGATAGTGCACTACTTACTGCGTAAATATAATATTTAATAAGGTTAATATTAATGTTAAATTACATAGAATTGCACCTCACTTATCGTGGTGGTTACGTGGTATTGAACTCGACGAAATTAACTTTTATCTCCGACTGATGCCGAACGCGATACACCCATTTTAGTGGTAATAAAAAAAACTTCGTTTAAGAAATTCTAAATTCGAATTGTATATTTGTATTCTTCTTTTCAGTAGTATACACCTACCGGGCCAACAGTTCTGTTGTACCATTCTCAAGAATCCTTAAAATATCTCTCACCTCTCGGCTCTCATAATCACCTAGTTTCTGCAGAACCTAACCTAGAAACCGCTTCGCGCTTGCCCAGTTTTTTCCCTGCTCCTCATTGCCGCGGTGGTAAGGCGACTGAACTTGTAATTGGCTATGAGTGTCATCGGCCACGCCGCAGTCACGACTCGTTGCAACTATAACTGCGTTTAAATAGACTTTATCATGTGAAGCTACGACTATTGGGCGATCGGAGAGCTGCCGACTTGTTAGTTAACCTTTAAATTATTATTTATATTTCTTTATTAGTTTAAACACATATTGAAGTTTTGTGTGTAGTCGTAGGTACCCCTGCGGGCCTAGTATGGCTGCGTCTATATCACGTGTCAAATATGGATAAAGCATCCGTCACTCTCAGCGTATATACGTGTCAGAAAGTGACGGGTGTATTATCCACATTTTATCACACGATAAACGCAGCCGTATTAGGCCCTCTGAGCTAGGTTTATGTCTAGCGGGGAAGCGTGACCCGGTTGACATGGGGATCGTGCTTCCGTACCTTTTATTTCATAATTTAGTTACTTATATTAAATCATCTATGTAAGTGAGCCTACTACTAGTTTTCACCGGCGGATGTGGCCGTGTTTTTTTTAGCTTTTCCCTCGGTTTGCGTTTTTGGGGTAAAAAGTGCATATGTCCTTCTCCGGGCCTTTTTGTGCCCTAAATTTAGCACAGTCTAAGCCTTGAGCTGTGAAGACGAAGACGACCAAAAAATACACTTTCAGATTTATTATATTATCACGCAAGATAATATGATTAAATTGCTAGGTCAGGTACAATTAACCATAGACGATTGATAAACCGCTGATTCGCTTCATTGAATTACGTCCTGGGGTGTGATTCTCTCAAGAAGCAAAGGTGAACGAATGGACGAGTGATCTCTAAGCGGCGAGATTAAGTAGTCCGGTCAGTGCGAACAAAACACATTTTAGCGCGTGCATTTTCAATTAAGCAGCCTTATACGTCCGATCCATCGGCAGGAACCATGCTGCTAAATTGAAAATGCGCGTAAACTGAACTGGATAGCAATGTCATATTAACCTCCCATTTTGTATGAGAGTAAAACTAAGTCACTTCCCGCCGTCTGTCCCTATGTACGTTTAGATCTTTCAAGCTACGCAACGGATTTTAATGCAGTTTTCACCACCTGTTAGATAATTTTCCACGGCAGGTTTTTGAATTTTAATTATTTGTAAACTGATTTTTATAACAGTTTTTTGATTCTTTCAGTAGGGAATGCAAATAACCAGCTATAACCGGTTTAAACCGGTTATTGTCATACAAAAGCGTCTGATAACCGGTTAAATTGCATTCTCTATCTTTCAGCAGTTCAGTCAACATATCTCTCGCGTTCTTACTGTCATACTCCCTAAAAACTCACATAAACCAAAGCGAAGTAAGGTCGGGTCACTAGTTTCATTATAGACATATAGGTATAACGTAATCTCTAATCGTACCTACCTAACCTCTCGGAAACTCAAACTAAGCTCAGCGTTAAAAACAAAAGTACTTACGTCTCGCTTTTGTTTTGTGTTTAAAACAATTAAACTACGTTTCGGTAATAGGGGCTTTTAAGTGAGGTTTAGCATATCTGAGCCAGCTGTAAAAAATGTTTGGTTGCTCCACTCAGGTAAGGCGGAGCTTTTACCGAGTATGTTTTAACTACCTACCCCATTGTTTTTCGAAATGTAAAAAGGGATCTCACCCTAAAATCGATATCTATTTGTTTTGCATTTGTGCCTTATCGTGGGGT
The DNA here is from genome assembly GCA_963966035.1 of Acleris laterana. NCBI lineage: Eukaryota > Metazoa > Arthropoda > Insecta > Lepidoptera > Tortricidae > Acleris > Acleris laterana. The sequence goes on along the minus strand of OZ014450.1, from coordinate 10,720,147 downwards.
TTTAAACTAATCGACGCATAAAAATAGAATGTTCATTAAGGCCCGTGTTTTTATTTGGCCTAATTTTTTTACTCCTCTAGCTATTAAGAGCTAACTTGTATGTTAAATATTATCCAGTAAACTCTGTCTCACTGGCCTCTTCATAAATCCCTATTCAGTCACCGGTTTTTATATCACCTGAAAAATTACTCTATGTATGAACGTGGAAGAAGCGAAAGAAATTTGTCAAGATCGTAGCAAGTGGAAAGAAGTGGTCTCTGCCTACCCCTCTGGGAAACAGGCGTGATTTAATGTATGTATGTATGAAAAATTGTATTTGGCATTTTCATTTTAAAACACATTGAAAGAACTACGCGACTGTTTAAATTATTTTACAATTTAATTTGTATCCTAATTTAATGTCACGCGCCAATCCAGCCACGATTCGTCGCCCGCGCACCCGCCACCGACAGTTCGTTAGCACTTTGCGTCTATTTACCCAAGAACAAAACAACATCTAGTAAATTACCATATTTTGAGTAAAATTGACACTTGGCCATTACCGGTGCGCAAGAGCAACGCCCTCAAACCATCCGGATCTAATTACGAGTGTCATTAACATTGCGGGGACGGCACGTCCGCCTAGGAAATGGAATCGAATCATTAGTAGTTTGATTACAAAAAAGGCTTAATAGAAATATAATAACGTCGGAGAAGAAATTGTAAAAAGATTGTGGAGCGATCCAATAATTGGCGGTTATTTGTCGATACGGTTTGGAGCGGGTAATGGGAGGGAGGGACGTGACTCGCCGCCCGCGCATCCAACTATTACGATTTAACAGAATTTGCGGATCGATCTGTATGTCTGCGCTTTTGGTTTTGATGTTCGATCAAGTAAGTATTAACGCGTTCACTTTGATACTGATCAAGGTGCTCCCATGGATATAAAAAAGCTAACCAGATCATTCAAGACTACCCACCCTTGTAATAGCGTCTAATTTCAGTATACCTACCTCAATTAAGTGTATAATCGTAAGTAGGTACTTACCTCAAACGTGACTTTCATTGGAAATAATAACTAATCTGTGGGGTTATAATGACGTAGCTATGTATTTGAGTTTACTCTGACAGAAAAGGATAGCGCTATAGGTATAATCGCTATAGCTCTATCCTTCACGCTCGCCGTTAAAAGAACTGCATAGCTAAGTCATAATAACCCCCCAGATTTATATTTCAAATTTTCAACAACGGTAACAATCTCTTCAGTTACGAGTACTTACCTACTACTGTAATTTTCCTATGCCTATCTATAGGTTCCCGACGGGAATTTCCCGTCATGGTCACCCCTGATGTTTACCGGCACCTGTGACCCGGACGGTCTTTGTTTGACATTAACTGCAACCCTCTTTTGGTAGAGGTACAAAGGTATGACTGGTAAATAATATCGACGACCGTAATCTAAATTGACGTAAGGGACAAATGGCTACTTTTCAGGAAAGCCAAAAAACTGTTTTTTTTTTCATTTTAAATTCATATTTTTTTTGTTTGTTTACGTATCATGTAACTGATAATAGCCAATTACTTATTTTCTTTAACCCTTTAACTACAAATAATTCAATTTATCATTTAACGCTTAGTTACTGAGATAGCATGTCCCTTACGTCAAAAAAAATAATTCATTATGTCCAATACACCCTTCTTCAACAGTTGACTTTAGAGTGAATTTGATGTATCTACAAATAAATTGAAAGAAACGAAATTAAAGTGGTCGTAACTCCATTGAAACTAATCAAAGACAGGGCGTAAAAGGTACATGGGAAATTATCTAAGGTGAAATAATAAACCAAAACATAAAATGTAAATGTATTATTTATTAGAAAAATTAAGAGATCAATCATGTAAGTATAGACATAATTTGCCAGAGCTCGGAATCGCAATTATGTAGTGGTACTTGTGTGTTTACAGGACTTTCACTATTTAAATCTTCATTTTTCTTTTACCAGATACCGTTGATAAACAGCGAATAGATAGCGTTGTATAAACGGACCAAAAATTCATAAAATAAACTTAATAAAGGACCAAACTATTGTTTAAAGTATAGATTAGTACTTTAAACAATAGTTTGGTCCTCTATTAAGTTTATTTTAACAAAATAGCACACAAGTAACTTAGTTATGTCGCAATACCAAGAATGAATAGATATATTTTAATGTATTTAGAAACGTAACAAAGTATTTTGGTTAGCATAGCATTTCTAAAGACTTGCAAAATAATATACCTACATAAGAAGACACAAACACGGTAATTGCATGTAGCCGAAACCTTGATATTTTATTAAATAAAATACTTACTGCAATAACTCTTCTCGATCCCGCAGTAATTTATTGCGTCGAGCTAAGAGTGATTCAATACTGTTCCTATTCATCGTTATCAAATCTCGGTTGCCTTCCTTATTATTAAGTACTTAAACGTGCGTGAAGACGAGTGCTCGTGCAAAACAGAACTGAGCAAGCAGCGGCAGCACTCAATTCAGTGTAGCCCGGTGTAATTTGAAAAACGAATAGTTTTTTTATCAGTCGAACATACCTTTGAATAAACGATTATAAAACTGTTTTTTTCTTGTTCGTATGTATGTATGTAAACGCTTTATTGGAAAACTAACAATTGAATTATGTATAGAGTATTCTCATTAAAACCATTTTATTTTATTTCTATTGAAAAATTATAGTTGTCACGTGTCGTGTTTATTGTAAATACTTTATACTCTGTTTGCACAAACAAACAAACCCTTGGAATATTATTTTAAATGCATTTATAGCCATATTTTCAATCGAAGTCCAAGGCTCAAAAATCAAAAGATTGTCAAGAAAATTCAGTAGATTTCCTAAAAATCAGAAGAAGCGGCAACATTGTCAACCACTACCAGGAGCGACATGCTCCTTCTGCAATGTTTTTGATACACGAGGTGATAGTGAGATCTCTTTCACCCTCAAGCCACTTTAAGTGCGTTAGACTAATTTAGCTATATTGACGAACACTTCGTATGCCATCTAACGAAAGAGATAACGCTTACATTTTTGGTAAAAGTTAAAATTTTGCAGCTATGTTTTAATGTAAGGGACGGTAGTTTTGACATTTAACTTGTGAAAAAATGTCGTATATACTCTTAGCAAACATTTGAAACAATTACAAATTACCGTAAGGGTCACTGTTGCCTTACATTTGTGAAAGCAAAACTGCGTATCGTACAATTGCTTAAGTACAGAATAGTCTTTTACGACGTAGATAAATTTAGAAAATTATAGTTACATCTAATTGTGATAGAATGAATTTTGTTTTTGTAGATAATTTTGAGAACGTTAAATGATGTATCGGACCTTTACTTATTTAATGGCTCCTTACAGCGTTAGGTAAATTGCGAAGATGAATGTTACACCAAGAAGTAAATGAACTTTTTTTTATTGCTATCGATACGTCGTATTTGTTTGAAATACGGAGTCAAAGTAACATTTTTTTAAGGCTGTAAGGGGCATGTTTTTTAAGGCTATTGAGATGTCACCTATACCAATCGATAGAGAAAAAAAAACTGAACAGAACTACATTCATAACTCATTTTCGCCATTTTGTCCCTTACGTCAATTTAGATTACGGTCGTCGATATGTTGTGTTTTTCTGGCTAAGACTTTCGTTTGCTGTGTGAAACTTAACTTGGGATAGGTACTATTTCATTTCTCTTAGTATTTCTACGAATTATTGCATGTTATTGAACCTACCTGGGTAACATATCCTATATCATCCAACAATAGGTACTGTTTGCATATTCGTACGAATAAAAATCTCTAGTAGAATTATGGCTTTAAGTTCCGTTTAATATCCCTTTACCAAATAACCCTCATACGCATTTTGAGGAAAATGTGCGTGAAAAATTCCTTTGACGCGTGTGGGTAGGTACGTTGAATAATCGTTGGAATTAATGTAAAAGGTCCTATTATGGACAGTGCTCCAGTTATGAACAATTCCATAAATATAAGTCTCTGAGATTGATAATGCTTTTAGTGCTACAATTAGATTATATTAAATTATTCGGGATTACTACTATTAGAATAAAATGTTTAGTATGGATGTTTTCATTTAAAAAAATGATAATGTTCATCACTGGAGCCTTGTCCATAATAGGTGCTTTTACCTTAGGTACTGCGTTGCTAAAGCGGTTCACAAAAAGCACCTCCTTAGCGTAAACATTAGGTTATGACAAATGAAGGAATAGATGCATTTTAGAAGGAACCCTAAAAGTGCATTACATTGAATTTACATTTTAAGCAACTATCAGGCAAAATGTTAACCAATTATTTCAAAAATAGCCATTACATCTGTTAACTGTGTCTTGTTTTGTTCATTGCTGGACGCTGGCTGCATTGCAAATAACATATGCATAAAATACCTACTGGCATTCAAAAGGCACGTTTTATTTTATCAATGACAATGAATTTGCTTTTTTATATTTGTAACGATAAAACGTACGGACGTGCGTTCTGAACAGTTTTCGTTTCGCCCTACTTTTTTTACTTCATCTACGTGTTTTAAGTAAAGGTTATCAGAGTTTTTTTTAACGCATTCTTATAATGTTTCGCTGTTAATTGGTATGGTAACTACGTCATACCAACTCACCTCGTTAATCCGCCATTTACATTACTTATACCTACATATGTCGGTACAGTCAAAGTCATAAATATATCTATATGTTGGGAACGCCCAAGACGAAAAAATATCTAGACGTTCTATGCCGCTGACCATAAAGTTTACGTAAAGGCAATTAGTCAATACTGTTTTGAAATAGCTTAGAACTTTGTCATATCAAATGTCATTTGACTTATAATCGTAAGTAGGTAGCTAGATACTAGTCATTCTACGTTTATTTTAAAGTTCATAAGGTACCTACATCAATTCACTAAGTGCTTAGCATTATATTTGGAGTATTTAAGTAGGACCTACTATATGTACTTAACTTAGTTATGTTTGTGTTATCTAGTATTAACTGCTTTTATTATTAAAAATACCTACCGAAAACAACAACGTACAGTACCCCAACTAAATGGTAGATAAGGCACTTTAGTGCACTGCCATACTTAATAAACTTCAAACTGAACATAACAAGTATGACAATAACAATGGCAGTCACAATGACAAGGTTCTAAGTATGCTCAACATTTTTATTGAGTGACTGCACGTGCCTAGTTACCGGGAAAAACACTTATTAGGCCCAGACAAGATGCATTAACGTTAACGTTAGATATTTTCGTCAACTAACAAAATGTATCGCATTTACGTAAGTCGACAAACTTGCGTCGGCCGCTTATGCCAATTCCATACCTACATTTAGACAGTGTTTAAAAATATCTGACTTTAGGGTTACGCATCTTGTTTGAATCCTTTCTGTGGTCCTAGACATGACGCTAACGTAAACAACTGTCGAAAACTGTCAAATTTTATGGAATAACAAAAGCGCTTGACCTTGAAACATGACCGTCCGGCAGCTTACGTCAATCCTATACATTTTCGATAACGATAACGGTCTCGCAAAGCAACTTGTCTAGAGCCACAATTAAGTACCTAAATGCGATAGGTACGTTACTCTGTGAGCACGTAAACCGTACTGACGTAAATACCGTTTATCAAACGGTAAGTACGGTTAAATAATGTGAGAATATACCTACATGTAGGTAGTTTTATTTTTTCTTGCATTTCATCTAAACTTCAGTCAATGTAGGATGACACCTGTGACACTCTGATTCGTATTTTCAAACACTTGCAAGCAATATACAGAGAGGTGCTAAATCATATTTTACGTAACACCTGGCCATAATGTGAGTTTTATCGCACGCTGCGCGCACGGTAAAACTCGCATTGTGGCCAGGTGAAGACGTAAAATTGTGTACTCATCACGGGCAGTAAAAAAGAAAGCCCTCTATCGCATATTTACAACCCTCGCCTACGGCTCGGGTCTCAATACCTGCGATTTCGGGCTTTCTTTCTTTTACAGCCCTTGTTAAGTAATGTACTATTACGATGCATGGTGTTTGAAAAACCATTCCGATGAATAATTACCTCACCCAAATTCAATTATCAGATTTTGAATATAAAATGGTACTTTTGAAAAGTTATTCGAGATTTTGTTTTGAACTTTCAAGTTTTTTTTTTTAACAAAAAGCATTACGGGGACTACAGTCGTAATCGCAATATATTTACTATGTATTTAGAAATATTTAAAGGCAAACAAAGCAGACGAAATTCTTTTCTTAAAATCGTCTAAGTATTTTAAATATTTTTCAATGAAAAAGGTGGTATTTTTTCTAGGTCTATTATGCCCATTACCGAACGATGAGACGTCGCAAGGGTTGTATCAGTGTGCCTAGTAGGTACCTAGTATCTATTTATGAATAGATACTCAAAGAAATAAGTACCTAATACTTACGTGTTTATAAAATACCTACAGGGTGACAACATATTCGATACAATCCTTTTTGGAGGCATAGTGGAGCTCATTTGGAGCACATTAGGTTATGTAGTAGGCCGAAAATTATTAGTTTCTGAGATATTGATAATTTTAATCCGAAATTCGGTGATTTTCCCTTATTTTCATGTCACGAAAAATGCCACCATGTTTTATTTCACAAGTTTTTTAGTGGCATCTTACATTATTAGAATCATTACAAATCAGTGAAGTTTTTAAACGCATTGGCCCGTTTTTTTGTAATCAAGTTTTTAAGTACCATATAGTTAGTTTCTCCATACCTACCTACTAAGTGTTCCCGTGTTTGTTTTTCACTTATTATGGAAAATATAAAAAGACATTAAGAATTTTTTTAATAATTTTCAGCCAGGGTACTACATGACCCATAAAAGGTTTGTAGCGAAAATCTAGTCACCCTGTATATGTGCTTTCACAGAGTTCTCCATAGATTGACCTGACTATAACAGGCCCCCAAAACTTAATCAAAGAAGGAATTAGCTATGTTCGGCAGGCAGCCTGATTGCGAGCGAGTTATGAGGCCTATTTTAAGATTCTTAATTAGCCCTAAGGACTGAGGAGAAACCTCAATACTATAGATAAGACTATATACGAGAATATATCGGATTATACCCGAGGAATATTTATGAATCATACTTATAATTATGTAAAATAAGGAATTCGTGTTTTTGTTCAAAGACCATTAGATACCAGGGTTTTTTTTAAAGTTTTGATATATATTTTAATCATAATTTTCCATTCTTTTTTAAACTTGTTTTTCCTCTCAGTCTGCCCTAGTCTTTCTCGAAACGTTTAAATAATTTTGCCCGCCTAAACCAATAAGCAGTAGCTTAAATTCAATCACCGAAGCAGATTCAACTCTATAGTGTTAATAATAACGTTGACATTACTACAGGATGTTTATCTTAGTTACTGCGTTTTTGCTTAGGAAGGCAGAACTACCTACTTGACTGAAATTTCATTGGTCGTCGTTTTGTTAGTGATAGCTAGCACATACAAAAAAAAAAAAAGCATATAAAAATGTTGTTCAAAATATTGAAATGAAACCTAAACTAATTAAAAATACCATTAAGAAAACATTAATGCATAGGAATAAGTAATACCTATTTAAAGTAAGCTGTGGAGTAGGGTAACCCCTTCTTAGTTAATATAATCTTAAAAATTGTAAAGATTGCAACTAGAAGTAATTGTAATAACGTTATTTTTATTTCTTTGAAATAAACAGTTTAAATATTTTTTTTTTTTTTTTTTTTACCTACAATGAGCCAAAGTTTCTTAGATAAATAGAAGCCGGTTCCGGATCGGACCCTGAGGGGCTATTGTCTAACGTACTCGCAATCGCAATCGTTTTTATTTTAAAAATCGAAGGCTTGTCTGCATACAAAATGAAAACAATTGTTCCGTTTTGAAGTCGATTGTGATTGCGAGTGCGTTAGGCAATAAGCCAGCTGATTTTTCTATTGTTTGTTTAAAGTCCTTCCTTTCCATATATTATACTGCTTTAGGCAGAGCGGTCATACATTCACATTTATTAATTCCATTAACAAATAGATTCTAAACCCTTTAGAGCTCCTAGTCTACCCGGACTATAACTTTTGATATGTTATCGTATTGTCAACATCACTACATAGTATAAAACAAAGTCGCTTCCCGCTGTCTGGGACAGATGTATGCTTAGATCTTTAAAACTACGCAACGGATTTTGATGCGGTTTTTTTTAGTAGATAGAGTGATTCAAGAGGAAGGTTTTAATGTATAATAAATTTTGTTTTATGTACGTGTGTTATAGAAAACTCAAATAAACCGAAGCGAAGCGAGGGCGGGTCGCTAGTTATTTATAAAGCCTTTATTTACTCGACGGTCGAATTAAAAACAATACGAAATACGTGTAAAGAAAAAGTAGGATTAGGCTCTGAGTGCCACTGACCGTCCTCCTCCAGCCAAGAACCTAACTCGTTGATCAACCCATTTTGAATTAAAAAAACACTTATTGGTACATAGTAGAATAGGTTTTTCGTGCCGCTTCAGTTGCTTTTGGACCAAAATCATTGCTGTCGGATCGATTCTGCGCTATCCTTGGTTTACCTAATTACCTGAAGCCATGATATTGGTTAAATGTAAAAAACTCTTTTGTGCTCGAACAAAACACGCTGTTTTCTGGTGAGCACGTCCTATATATTGTGAGTTAACAATGAAATAATTAGGTGGTTCACTAACGGAATATTTTTTTAACGAGATTAGCCTTATTTCTTTGTGTGCTTGTAATTTAATATTTTTTGTAATGAGCACTCGACCCGGTGAGTGGGAGGCTGAAAAAATAAAGTATTGTCCGTAAATCGAAAAAAAGGTTCAATTGTGATATCGCTTACATGCCCTTTAGTTTTTGTGAATTAGGCGAAGTCAGTCAGACGTGAAATTTACAGGTAAAACAATATTTCTACTTACCTACGAGTACGGTTCCAGAACTATTATTACTGTTATCATTGAGTTTAGCGATAAGCATTATCCTGAAACTATCGGTAGTCTTCAAACCCGTATTTGTTTATTATTCCGTGATTTGACTTTCTCTTGTTATCAACACACCGGATATTAGAATCCAATCTACAGTAGGTACAGATTACATTCGAAAACTAAAATATGTATACTGTTATTTACTTATCTTGTGCTCTACTGTGGAATTGTTCGTGACCCTTCTTAACTATTTCGCAATATATGTATAGTCACGCTAAATAAATTTTCGGACACTGGCAATCCTAAATACATATACCTAACTTGTTGTTGAACTTTTAAACATTCAAATTTAAGCAGCGTGCCGTAACGTTCGTTACAATCTTAAAATACGCATTGCACAAAAAATATGTTTTTTGTTATTTTTTCAAGTTTTTAAGACGGAAACTAGCAATCTGTTAACATCTTTCTACAATGTTGACAGTGGGATAAAAGGCAGGCTTATTATAATGCAGCACCTCCCACGACGGCCCGGACAGGGTTTGTCTCACCTCATCTGCGACTGCGCGATGAAACAATAGTCGTTTTGTTTTAATAGCGCCCAGGTATGCGCCACGAACAATACTTGCCCAAGTAAAAACTTCATAATACCCAATTCCAATTACCCTGCTCACCTGCCCTTAAGTAATACAACGTTTAAACGTAGCTGGAGATTTTCCTAAAACATTACCCATCCACAAATAATTCAATTGTTTAAGCAAACCTCTTTGTCTAGATACACATGCAATTTATTATTCTACAACAAAAGAAAATAATAAGGAAAATAAAGGAACCAAGGAAAAAACAAAAAAAAACAAAACATAATTCAATAATATAAATATTGCATTTATTTCAACGAATTCTGCAAATATAATAACTGTAGAATAATTATAATAATACTATCAGTTTACAAGACTCTCAATCTTTCTATAGACGATTTGGTCGCCAAAAACAATACCAAGAATGCTTTCACTGGCTGGCACTGGACTTTGTTTCAAATAACCATAGTCTGAATAACAGTAAATGCAGATCGCGCACAACTACATTAAAATTAAATTATACAAATTAAAATAAAATTATTGGAAGTCGTATTGGAGGCGTGTTCAATACCAGATACCTTCTGTGTCAGGTATACAAACAAGCACATGCGTCGCCGCGCATTATCTACACAATGAAACAAAATAGCAGTAGATAATAAAACTAAGAAACAAAAATAAATACAAACATAACGAAAAATGTAATTAAAATAACAACAAAAATGCGATATGCAAATAAACATGAAGCCAAAATAACACGTGTACATTGTACATAACTACATTGTATTTGCGCCGAGAAGTGTGAATTTGCATTTGAAAGGTTGATGGAGACGTATCAAGACGCTAGACCGCGGCGGCAGGCGAGCTTCCACAGAGTAAATAGGGCTGTTGCGGCAGCACCCGCGGCGCGTGCGCCGCTGTGTACGAGCCGTTTCAATTTGAAGAAAATATTTGCATATCGCCTAACTCCCCAATTCCAGCCCACTCTTATGTAAATGCGTTAGGAGAATAGCAAAAACTGCAGCCGGCAGACCCCACAAGCGACTAAACCTCATTATTATGTAAAGTTCTACAAACTTGCAGTGTTATGTTTGTATATATTTTTGCCCTCGAAGGCTCGCGCCCTCAGACTCGGGCCGCGAGCTAACGATATTCGAAATAACTAAATTAAAAGATACGGTTATATCACAAGTTCTTAAGATGCCTCTACGAAACAAACACAATATATTTATTTATCTCTAAATAGATATACCTATCGCAATACACATCTCGGGCAGCGGTCAGAAACATTTACAGCGCACTATCATTACATCTAGTAGTATACTTTTACACGATCAACTTATTTACAGTGGAGGTCCTAAGAAAATAATTTACAAAACACTTGGATCCTACAAGGCACCTTATTTAAATATGTAGTAATATAGACTTCAGGCTTCGCTATGACTTTACAAAATAACTAAAACGTTTTAAATTCTCTAAAATATATAAATTTGGTTTTCATTAAAATCCTACAACAATCGACAAGTCTCTAATACCTAATAGGAGTTTTAAATAAGAACAACTAGGAAGAATAATATTATGCAACAGATTACTAGTCTACGCGCTATGTAGTGCTGGTTTTTCCGAAAATCATGACACATAGGGGAATCGAGAGCACGGTTTAAAATAAAAGGAGACAATCGACATTGACGTACAATTTCCGAGAAAGTCTTTTTGATTGGCGTCATTTAAATAATTGATTATTCATGTGGAGCGAAATGCATGTGCGCCAGATCGGTCCCATTAGATATACGACGTCCTTCACGCGTCCTACCATTGTTGGGTTTCGTTTGCATTTGAATAGCGGCGGCGTACAGCGGCCGCCCACCGGCCCACCGGCGGCCGCGGCCCGCCTCTTGCGCCGACGGTGCGCCCGGGTGTCACTACCGCCGCCGCGCCGCAGTCGCTTCCCATGTGCGATTGCCGGTGACAATAGTCGAGATCGTAACCCAGTGTTACTAACGTCAAAAACAATAAAATATTACCATTCAACTGAAGCATGCTACTAAAAACCAACACTACATAGGTATAGCATATAACTATTTATAACCTAAACTTTATTTACAACAGGACTCACTAGTAGGATAATAGAGCAACGACCGTTACGGCACAAAATGAGCTTCGCTCGGTTCGCGGTCATCGGGGCACTTTCCTAGACAGGGTACCTATTCCGCGCGCGAGCGAAGCCCGCCGCTGCGAGGTTCTACGGGAACGGGTCGAGTGGCGCGCAGCGCTCGGGAGCGGTTGGCCACCACCGCGACCGCGGTCAAGTGCACTCACCGTTGCCGGCCAGTTGAGGTCGCAGGAACGCGTTGTGGAGTTCCCCGCCTAGGCCGCTCTCCAGTCGCGCCGCCATCTGCATAAGCGCCATGGTGCTGTCTTCTCCGCCGCCGACGCCGACGCCAATGGCGCCACCGACGCTAACGCCGGATTCGAGCCGCGCGCGAACCGTGGCGATGTGCCCGCGCGTGAACACATGGTCTTGAACCGAGTACTTGTGACTGTACTTGAAATCACACACGCGACACTCCTCCGGCGGTGGCGCGTCCGACACTTCAGATAGGCCGGCCGCGAGCCGCGCCTTTTTCTCTTTCGCTCGCGCGTTCTGGAACCACACTTGCACTACGCGTTTCGGCAAACCGATCTCCCGCCCGAGTGCTTCGCACTCTGCCATCGTCGGCGTTTTGTAATCGCCGAATAATGATTTCATTATTTTCACTTGGAGAGAGGACATTTGAGTGCGGAAGCGTTTGCCGGGCGGTCTCGGCGTCTGTTGCCCGGGTAGCGGTGACGTGGGCTCGTCCTCTTCGTAGAACTCCATGGTCTCGGATGCGGTATCGGATCGCTCGTCAGCGTCGGACCCCGGCCGCGAAAGGTCGACTGGTTTGCTGAGATCTAAAGGTATCTCCGATTTTCCATGTTCGGTGCGTCGTTCGGAGGTCTCATTATTACCACCATTTTCTTGAGCAGCAGCGTGCGCTTGCAGTTCGCTTACATAGCGCTTCATTGATTCTTCACTGTACTGCTTGATAAATTTCTCCATGTCTGAGTGAAAGGGTGGAAAAATAGGGGGCAACATGGGAGCCCCCGCTTGCGAAAAATTTTGCTGGCGGTCACTTTGTTGGGAGCCAAAACTTGGGGTAGATTCAGTGCTCAGTTCTTCGTCCGGTAGAGCATCGACGTTGATCTCGCCTCGAGCACACTGGTCTGCATGTTTAGTGCTCAAATGACTCTCCAAGGCGCTTTTGACTTTAAACAGAGCCGGACAAAATGGACAACGCTTATTGATTACTTGCGCGTGCGCACGAAATTGCCCTTTTCGCTCGCGCGCCCGCGTGTTTTGAAACCACACTTGTACCACTCTCTTTTTCAGTCCAACCTCACGAGCTATGTTTTCTAGCATCTTTCTGGAAGGATTGGATTCGATTTGATACTTTTGATAGAGATAATCTAATTGCTCTGGTAATATTGTTGTTCTTAAGCGTTTGTCTTTGGGCTGTTCTCCAGTGTCCACTTCTTCATATTCATCGAATTTCCTCTTTACCGCCTGTTGGTTCATCGCAGCAACTAGCGAGTGCCTGGACTCTTCATTCCCGAGCTGAGCGTTCAGTTGTTGTAACTGTGCGTGTTGTTGCAGGATACCAAACGGGGAATCCGGTGGATACGTGGGGAACAGGTTTGGGTTCATGATATGAACAAGCTGATGCTCCCGCCACAAATCAAACCGAGGAAAGACTAAGTTGCATTTATCACATTGAAAATTTCCGTCTTTGTCATCATTTCTTGGTGTATGCGCCATAGGTGTGACTGGCGTATGTGGAGTGGGCGGTGCTGGAGACACGGGGTAATTGGGAGCCGCCGGTGTGGGCGTGCGCGGCGGCGCGGGGGACACGGGCACGTGCGGGGGATGGTGATCCACAATGCTCGAGTTGGAGTCCTCGCTGCTCAGAGTTGCGGCTACCTGCGCGGCAGCCGCTTGTGCCTGAGCTGACCTTTTAGCATCTTCTTCCTTAAAGCAATGAGTCTTTTGATGTCTTATTAACTCATAGTAGCGCTGAAACACTAGCTGGCACTTCTTGCACTGATAGTTCAATCCTGGGGTGCGTTGAAATCGATTTGCATCATCTGTCGCACCTGCTGGTGGTTCTGCAGCCGGCTGGTTTTCGTAAACTTTTCTTGCCTTTTGTCGAGCGTTTTGAAACCAGACTACGATCACTCTCGGGCTCAAGCCCAACAATTTGGATAAATATTCTAAATCATCGTCCTTTGGATATGCGTTATTCTCAAAAAACTCTTGCAGAACTTTGATTTGGTAGTCTGTAAATCTAGTTCTGTTGGCGCGTTTGCCAGAAGACCCCGAGCTGTTGGATCCGTTCGAGTTGCCCCCGGAAAGTCCGAAATCGGCCGGTCCCCTGCCGGGACTGAGGCTGCGATTTGGGGTCATAGATAGGACGTTCGGGGGCACGGAGTTTGGGGACGTGAAGTTTGGATTCAACTTTGGTGGTAGCATCGACGGATGAGGCGGCTGAGGTATGCTCGTAGCTGGAATCGAGTCAAGTTGTGACTGTATCAAGGAGTTTAGAGACAGATGTGTAGGCGTCTGTGGTCTTGATATGTGGTGGTCGGAGTGGTTTAGACTCGGAGCAGGACTTTGAGATGGCGCCTGAGGAAATATAAAGCTTTTGTCTTCCTGGTGTCTATCGTCATACGTGTGATATTTCTCCTCAATTGTTGGCTCATCGTTCGGCTCAGACTTGACCTCCGGCTGATTTATAGAAGGCTCCTCAATTTTGACTTTCTTCTCTGGGGGTGGTTTCCCTTCATCAGAGCTCGCAGAAGAATCTAAAGGTGTTACTTTGGCTTCGCCAGTCTTCTCATATTCTTCAAGGTTAAGTGTTGTTGAAGGCGGATTGTTAAAGTTATAGGGCGAATCCTTATTGCGCTGCCGTTCTTTGAACAGCGTGTTTCGGAACCAATGCTTGATTACCTTGGTGGCGAGGCCAGATTGCTTCGCCATCTTCGCGATCGCTTCATCGCTGGGAGAGTTGTTGATGTCAAAGTGCGCTCGTAAAATCTTCAATTGGTCGTCGGTTATGCGAGTACGCGCACGTTTCTGCCCAGCCGCAGCATTCGCCTGCTAACAAAGAAAAACAAAATTAATAAAACTTGCTACATCATACATCTTTCCAAATCAAATTCAAATCACAAAAATCGTTACTATTTAAACGAACAAAGCTAAAGCTACATCGCATTCATTTACGGTCGCATTACCTCTATCTGTGTCCGCAGGTAAGTAAGTTTAACAAGAGCCGTTGTTAATAATAAGATTCGACCCTTGCGAGCGAACAAAAGATCGTCTGTCGCCTTTATGCAAACAGATAGCTAACGTTAAATCGTTATCTTACAATACGTCGATATGCTCGCCCTACGATTGGATTTAGACAGAGACGCTCACAGAAATAATCAAACCGCTGCGGCGTGAGCGTTAAACAAACATCAAATACCTACTTGAGTAAATAAAACATAGATAAGTATAAGTAATAATAACTTTACGTAAAGTAGATAAACAAAATTATGTTAAATAATAAACCGGCTATGTGATACGAAGGGTTTCGTATCATTCTTGTATGGCCCCTCTTTTTTTATTTTTGTTGCTATTGCGGCTAGACTGACAGACAGTGAAGGCCTATTAATAGGGTCCCGTTGGAACACTTTGGGTACGGAAAACTAAAATTAAAAACTAGAATGCAATACTTTTTTTCATAAACAAACAAACAGGTGTTAATAAGAAAAAATGCTGAAGATAAATAATGAAATGTGGTTACAGAATTATCAACAAGTTTTTAGAGTTGTTGGTTATTCTGTAGCTCTGCCTACCCCACTCTGGGAATAAAGGCGTGAGTTTATGTATGTATGTATGTATAAATAATGAAATATACATGCGTTATTATTATAAGAATTTTCGATATTCCCTACTAATAAAGCTGCTCTACCTTTGCGTTAGCGAAAATCATAGTCAGTAAATAAATAAATAAATATCCAGGGAAAATTTCACACAAGTTGACCTAGTCCCAAACTAAGCTCAAGGCTTGTACTATGGGTACTAGACAACGGTAGGACAAACTTATACAGAGAAATTAATACCTAAATACATAGAAAACATGCAAGACTCGGAAATAAATACTCGTGCTCATTAAACAAATATTTTCCCATACCAGGAATCGAACCCGGGTCCGTAAGCTTTGTAGGCAGGATCACTTCACTACCAACTAAGCTAACCGCGTCGTCAATACTGCTACGTTTTATTAACTACTAGCGACCCACCCTCGCTTCGCTTCGGTTTATGTGAGTTTTCTGTAACCCCCGTACATAAAACAGAGATTTATTATGCATAAAAACCTTCCTCTTGAGTCACTCTATCTATTACAAAAATCAGCATCTAAATCCGTTGCGTAGTTTTAAAGATCTAAGCATACATAGGGACAGACTGCGGGAAGCGACTTTGTTTTATACTATGTAGTGATTGACACTACCTAATAATGGATTATAATTGATATGCATTTGTTTTCTAGTGCATATAAAAAAAAAACACTCTTATGGGAAAAAATAACGTTTTCTTAAACCTAGATTTAAGACTGACAGTTCCATACTACATGAAACCAAACTGTATTTAAGACTAAATCTAGTTTAGTTTAATTGCTACAAGTCAATGAATAGTAAGTGTGGATTAGGAAAGGATAAACAAAACCCTAAAATACTTGATTACAGAGTAAATAATATTTGTTCCTTAATTGGATTAGATACTAGTTATTGATGTATGGGACGTTTGAATGTTATCCGTTATTCATGCAAGTAGGTAGGTACATATATGGTAGATTATCTTACTAGTACATTCAACCAAATTGTTTTAGCCATCAACCATAGAAACCTGTCAAATTGACAGCGTCAAGTTACGAGAAAGGAATTACATCAAAATTAATCCTCTTGGTTTTCTGCGACAGGGTTCTATGTAGCTCAACAATTCAACTTCAACTGCACTATGGGGAAAATAATCTATCAAGGTAAATATATAAGTTGCTTACCTGTTGTTGTTGTTGGAGTAGCTGTTGTTGTTTCATCTGCGCGTCGTGACCGTAGGGCATCCCATCGAAGGGCGGCGGCGGCAGCATGAGCGGCACGAGCGGCGGCTGTAGGTTCATGGCCGCCAGCGCGCCCATGTTCAGCCCAAGGGGCAGCCCCAGCGACAGCATCTGCGCAACCATCGGATGCAGCTGGCCCAGCTGCTGCTGCAGCTGTAGCATGTTCAGCGCCGCCTGCATCTCCTGCACCTGCGCCGCCAGTAAAGCTCCAGCCTGAGCCTCGCTTGCACTGTTCCCGTTCTCACTACCATAGTTCCCGGCACTCTCCCCACGAGGAGAAGGCGACCTCTCGTCTTGTGGAGCCGGCGAGGCGGCACGTGGCGAGTTAGGCGCGCCAGACTTCCTTTCATACTCAGATTTGAAATGCTCCGCGAACTGCTCCAGGAACTCGAGAGGAACTTTGTCTTTATGCACTTCTTCACAATGAGTCTTTAACACGAACACACTAGAGAACTCCTTATTGCAATGTTGACACGTAGACTTTGTTTCTCCATCCGGGGGCTTCTCTTCAGGTGGGGGCGGAGGCGGACTTGGCGCACGCGCCATCTCACGTTCTTCTTGCATTTTCCTCCGCTGATTTTCATTGTACTGCATGACGAGGTCGAAGCCAAATGTTTCCAATAACTGTTTATACATTTGTGAATTTCGTTTGGGCGGGTTGCCCTTGGCGACCATCTCGTCTAAAGCAGCTGCGTCCGCGTCAGCTAGTGGCGAATGCGCCCGCGCATCGCCAAATGGGCATGAAGTCGCGCGGTGTGCGTCGAGTAACTCCCCGGTTGGAAATGACGCGTGGCAGCGATCGCAAGAGGCGCTACCTGTGCGAGGGGAGCGCGGGCTACCTGGGCGCGCGGGGGGTGACGATCGCGGGCCCCCACTGCTCGTTGACGAAGGGGATGTATTTTTCGGCGACAACACGTCTTGTAAAATTTTGGCGGTATCGTTCCGATCCGGCTGCTCTACTAAAGGCCGCGATAAGTCCACGTGTCCGGCGGCCGCGAGCTCTTGCAACTTGCCTGCTCGCGTCTGGTGTAGCACGGACCTCATGTGTATGTCAAGAGTGCTGCCTTGAGTATAGGCTACTTTGCAAATGTTACATTTGTAGCGCTTGCGTTCATCTTCCTCACTTGATGTACTTTTCGGTGTTAGTGTTAAATTGGAAGGCGCTGACCCAGCTCCGGGCGAAATCGGAGGGTTGTTGTTGTTTTGTTGTTCTTGCATAGCCCGTTTCAGTTTGTGCAAATGGCTCACGCTGTTATAATGAACAAGTAGAATGTTCTTTTGTGTGAACGATTCCTTACACACATCACATTTGAATGGTCTATTAGGGTCAAGATATTTTTCCATTGGGTATGTGAGTTTCTCACCTTTTCTATGTAGAAGTGTTTTATTGTGTGCTGTCAAATAAGATTGACGCGTGAAAGCCACTTTGCATCTATGGCATTTGTATTTTCGGTTTGGATCATTGTACGAATCTTCTGCCATGGCCTGTGAATTTAAGTAGTCTTCTAAGAATTGTTGATCTTTGTAAATGATTGAATCATCAGAGTTTTCAGCGTCATTGTGACCCGATTCGTCCGCAACTGTAGCACTTGAATCACGATCTTCAAGTTCGCCTAGGTCGTCTTCGGGCGTCCTTAAGGCTTCTTTGCGTAATAGTTCGGCTGTTACGGCATCCAAAGCTGTTCCTTGGTTTCCTTGAAGTAGAGGATTTGAGGCAAGGCTACGTCTAAACGCAGAAAGTTCTTCTTCGGACAAATCAGAGTGGGAGGTCTCAACGTGCTTCTGTAAAGCAAGAACGGACCTGAAACTTCGCCCACATAGCACGCATTTGGTAGCATCACGAATAACATGATATTGCGAATGAAGCTGGAGTTTCTCGACAGTCTTGAAAGCCAGGCTGCACTGGTTGCACCGGTATTTGTAAACATGCTTTTCAGATACAGACATGTTAGCGATGGAATTGCGAGCATGTGCTTCTCTGAAGTGATTTTGCAGCGCATGAGCTGTATCGAAATACCGGTTGCATCCTTTTTTCCAGCAAACGTAACCAGGTCCTTGTGGGGTTTGTTTTAGCTCAAAATGGCCTGATTCGTTTTGATGTTGGCAAAGCTCGTCTACATTCCGAAAAGTGCGGTTGCATGTGGAGCATCGTTCAGTTTCTCCATCTGCACTTCCTTCAGAGCGAGGAGAAGAGATCTCTCGGTCTTCGTCACCTTGCCGCCCATCTTCTCGTTGCGCCTGGGTGGCACCGTTTAACCAATGACTTTGGTCAACAAGAAGCAGTAATCTCTGCAGGCCTTCGGAGTTGACCGAATGTATTTGCATTACATGTCGTTCCAGAGGAGCTCGCTCTTTGAAAGCGTCCTGGCATAGCGGGCATATGAAATGCCGCGTGTTGTCTCCATGTGATGCTGCTACATGCGCGTGTAAACGACTCTCGCTTCCGCAGCTAAAATTGCAGTAGGGGCAGGCATGCGGACCAGGTGTCTCTCGCTCTTCATCTCTTTCGCTTGAACTTTGTTGCTGTTGTTGTTGTTGTTGTTGTTGTTGTTGTTGTTGCTGTTGTTGCATTTGCAGCTGTTGCTGTGCTTGCTGTTGATGTTGTTCCAAAAACCGCATCATTTTTTGTTCTTGCGTTAACTCAGGCTTCTGATCGACTGGTTCTTTGTTATCTATAAACAAAACACACATTAAAGTTTTTTGAAAACCAACTAACTAAGCTACTAAATAAAATTTAAGTAAAAATTTGGGATCATCGAACCTCCCGCTACGAAATCTGCATTACGAATGGATACAGATCTGTAAGCCGAACGTCCACAATGTCTACCTATGCACGAGATTTATCTACAAAAAAGATTATTTCTATAAATGAAGCTCACTATTGTTCGGCGTGAACGTTTGTTACTTTTCTGAATCGAAGTTAAAAATAAGATTCTCCTCCTTTATATTATTAGTAGGTTCGTTTTGTTTGCGACGTCCCGGCAAGACAAAGGTATCGCTCCATCCATCCCGCACGCACACATGTACGAACGCATTAATGCTAACGTAACAAGTATATTGTAATTTTGCACACAAAGCAGATACAGGACGGGCAAACAATCATTGTTCATTATTACAAAAGGTTTCGAATATTTCGTTTCGCATTGGATCCAATGCATTCGGGATTGACGTGTATGACTGTGGGTGCGAGCGGGACAGGTATGGTGGAGATATGTGAGATTGCAATTATTATTTGACCAGGGATAAGTCCGCGGCAGCGTGTGAAAGAAGCTGGCCCGCATTGTTTACGCTCAAATAAGGAAGGTGAAAGAAACGGCCGAGGCAGGGGCACAGATTCGTTAATGTAACGTTACCATGCTTTATTAGATGAGACACTGACAGCATG
Source organism: Acleris laterana (assembly GCA_963966035.1). Lineage (NCBI taxonomy): Eukaryota > Metazoa > Arthropoda > Insecta > Lepidoptera > Tortricidae > Acleris > Acleris laterana. The sequence continues at coordinate 10,700,053 of OZ014450.1, read as the reverse complement.
TCCGGCTATTGTGTGCTCTTAAAATAGAGAAAAAATTGCCCCAAATAATTTTAGTATTTTTGTCTTTTTGCCGATCTTCTTTGAATTTAAATGGTCAGCTAAATGTGTATTTTGCTATGTAGGCAAAAAAACTACAAAATCGGTATGCAAAAACAATATGTAAGGGGTTGATTTTTCACTTAATTAAAACTTTAAAATTATCTCACAGTCGAGCAAACTTGAAACCAGTTGGACCCCTGTTCGGGAACCCGTTCTATAGTTTTAATCAGTTAAAACCGTTACTTCTAATGAAGGGGAGAGGGATAAATAAGTAAATCCGAGTAATAATAGCGCAACTGACCCTAAATCCGGAGCGAAGTGACCAGTGAATGTAATTATTTATGATGGAGTCTCGCCGACCCACCGTCTGGTAGGAGCGTAGAACAATGATCAGGTAAAGGGACCTTGTCTGCATAAACGCGATCTCCAACGCTTTTTGTCAATGGACAAAGGGCCTTTTCTAAGGAAACACCACATCGTTATAGCGTCGTAAAGTAGGTATTGTGTAGTGCGATGTAAGTTTTGTTTTGCGAGATTTAGGTCAGGATTTTTACAATGTGGCGTCAGCGGCGACACAATGGGGCTGCAACATTTTTTTGGTGGCGTCGGGACCGAGGTGTTGCGTTTGTGTTCCGCTTTTAGGGAATTGATAGCGCACATGCTCTTAATCACAAAGCTGATGTGAAAATATTTGATATTTTTTATACGACTAAATCACAAGATTAATGGCAATTTTTCCTGTTACACGGCTTTGTTTCGCATAAAAGTTATTACGCAGGCAAACGATCCAACTGGTCTTTGACTCAATACGAAGGGGTAATTTCAGACCGGTTATAATCTGGTTTTAATTGTAATTGATGATGAGAACATTAATGAATAAAGAAGCCAAGGGACAAAAAATGCGCCACATCCAATTACGGTACAAAATATAAATAAGACAGCATAAATTGTTGCCTGACTTATTTTAATAATTAATTTTGAAATTAACAAAAATGGTTTCGAAAAAGTTGAGATTGCGTTTCACAACGATCGTTTAAAACGGCATCTCAATAAGGTGAAAATAAGTAATAAGCATAAACATGAGGGACACAATGGTGTAAGCCGGATTTCTTTCGCCTCCACATTTCTCTCGGAGTTTATCGTATTTCACCGCGGCCATAAAGATGCGATGGGCGATGCACCGCGACATTGTACGATGATGTAGCAGCCTCATCACAAGGGGGCAATCATCCTTAATGCGCGATGGCCACATACGTAATGCGAGTCATTGTCCCGCGTGTGGTACTTATGGAAAATTCGCGTTCTCAATTCAAATCTTCTTTCCGTCTCCCTCGCGCGCGGGGCGGAGCCGTCTCCGGCCAATGACAGCCTCCGACTGGTGGCGACACCGTGTAAGGCGTACGTTATTAAAGAAACCTGTTCTAATGTTGCGCGCTTTAAATTAAATTTAGTCCGTGTGTAATTATCTCATTATTGTGATTACGAATTCTCCGCTAAATGCTGCGCTCGAAATGGAGATCGCTCGCGGGCCGGGCGGCGGTCACGCGGCCGCGCGACGCAAACATTGCTTCATGCCACTGTAGAGTATTTACCGAATTAACACAAAACACATTGTAATGTCTATTAGCACGATCCACTGAGAGCAGAACATTTTGTAAAAACGCAAAAGAAAATTGATTAAGGAACGAATCGCTTTAAATTGGAAGGCGATAGTGACGTTTCGAAATCACATTCATAAGTCGACTCAGTATTACTTTATCGATACGAATGCCGGTAATGGTTCTGGTTGAATTAATTTTAATGGGATTTTTACGCTTTATAGAATAAAATGTTTTGAAATCTGCTTAGAACGCGAGTAATAAAATAATCATAACATTATTTTGCCATTTGTTGTTGCCAAAGAAGCGGTGACGGCGCGCGTGATAAGCGACATCTAGCGTGTAGTAGAAAAAATATTCGGATAAAAGAAGGGGCGCGGGCGCATGCGCACGCGCACGTAATTGCTTTACTATCTTCTCCGTAAACCTGATGAAAAGACGACTGAACGTTCTAACACACATTTTAATGGTTTATAAAAACTTTAACAGAGCAGATCTGGTACTGGTACGAGGTGGTGCCAAGACGTCTCAGGAAGGTTATGCAAGACTATAACAATAGGCTATCAACGGTTCGATAATTATCAAATAACAAATCGGTAGTTTCCTTCGCGTCACTCTGCTGAACATGAAAAGGTTTAAATAATAATGTAAAAAACACTATTGTTAGTTTTAATTTCCTTTTAAATGGATATTTTAATTCACTACTAGTTTAAGTAGGTAAAACAAAGTGGACGCTGTCGAATAAATTACTTAGTAACTTTTATTATATTGCGAATATTTATATCTACCGTTTCAGAAAAGTTTTATTTATTTTGTATGTTTTTCTTAGAATCTCGAAAACTTAGCAATAGTATAAAATGAGTGTAAACCAATCACAAATAAAGTTTTTATGACGAATATACTTACCATTTTCTTGTTGATCATATGGACTAGCGAGTTCTGCTGGTTGAGGAATGACTTGGAAGAGCTCGGCAACGTCAGGTGTCGGATCCTTGCCTTCGGAACGTCTTTGCAGTTGGTGTATTTGTTCCATTTGCAGGTGCTTGACGGATCGAACGTGTTGTAGGAGGGGCAGGCGGTGAGGAGCTCCAAATCCGCAGAGAGCGCAGCGGTATAGACGCGGGCGCTCGCGGGGGATGCGCAACGCGCACTCTCTCAAATGCCTCAGCAGCAACGCCGCCGCCTCGTGTCTAGACCCAGCTGCATGCAACTGCAGCTTATGCGCAGAGTTCGTATAGTAGTCACACGCGCAACATCTGATCTGGACACCGCCAACTCCTGCGCTCCCAGTCCCAACACCACCACAAAACTTCAACTTCCATTCGTTTCTCGGCCCGCCTTCTTTCACATGGTTGACATGCTGCAACCTCTGTAAATGCTTGTCTGTCTTGCAATGGAGCTGGAAGTTTGCCTTCAGATTTGTTTTGTATGTGCATAATTTGCAAACGTAATGACCAGCCACTAGGGCCAAGATTTCCTGCTCTCTTATTTTTGTGCGGTCTTGCGCTAAGTGATGGCCGAGCGCTTCAAGAGAATCTGTTGAAAAGCAGTTACAAATGCAACAATGAAAGGTTCTTTCTGGCTCAGGGTCGGCTGGTTCCGGCGGTGGCTCCATCGCATCGGGATTTAAACCAACATCGAGGTGTGCGCCTAGTTCAGGTGGGGAAGGTCCAGGACCTCCAGTCATCAGCTGGATCATAAGAGCTTGGTTGTACGCCATATCAGCAAGAGCAGCCTCTGGGTTAGGAGGAGGGGCATCACTGCCGTGGAAATGTAACAAAGTCTCTAACTGTTGTTGGCTTTGCTGTCTGTGATGAAGTGCTGATAACGTTTGCATGTGCTTGACATTCTGCTGTAAAACAAGCATGTTATGCGTATGTTTTTCGGAAGTCATGTGTATTCTGAGATTTCGGGCCACATTTGTTTCATAATTGCAAACATCGCATCGGAAAGTTGGTTTTGGCTTTTGGCCCAAAGGAGAATGGTGCGGCAGAGGTGGCTTGTGAACACCTGGTGGAGTATGTTGTGGAGGAGGAGGTAGAGTTCCTTCCCCAGGATTGCCTCCATTTTGCAATTCCTGCATATTGTTTAAATGCTTATCGGACTGCATATGTATACTTAAGTTTCCTTTCGTAGTTGTAGAGTAATTGCATACTTCACATCTATATGGTTTGTATCCACAAGTATATGTCTCGCCCCGTGCAAGCCGAGGATGTGGCTGACCAGCTATACAATAAATACAACTCGTTTCAGCCTCCGGGTGTTTTTCTTTCATGTGGATCTCAAGTGTTTCTTGGTATTTATAATGCCAGTTACATTTTGGGCACTTCAATGTTTTGCAGGAATTGCGACTATGCATACCAGCGAGCGGACCACCAAGTCTACCAGAATTCAAAATTAATTCACATTTCGGACAGTCTGCACCAGACGGTCGTCCTCCAAGATGGTCTGGACAAACTCCTATCGTCGTTCCCGACAGAAAAGCTGGAGGCGTCGCTTGGAATGGTGGGGAAGAATTCGGACTTGCGCGTGGTTGAACTGAAGCATTTATTGTGTGAGGATGAGCTACAGAGATCAAGGAATGTTGTGGAATCAAAGCTTCTGCTATCGATCTCGGCGGCCTCCACGCCGGTGGGCTCGGCCTTCTCTCGTCGCACGTTCCGTTGGGTAACATCGATTCACTGTCTCTATCAATGGGCGTCATCATATCTGGTCTTTTATCCATTGAAGGACTCGAAAGCTCCGACAGGTTGGCGGGGCTTCCTGAAGCGCTTGCTCTCGGTGGCTGCGCCGAACCTACTGGTTCTAAAAATGAGACTAGTGCTTCTTTATCTTTACCGACACTTTGTATGATAGCAGAAGCATTCTCTCTTGATAAGGCGTCTCTTTCTGAGTCAAGTAATGATAAACTATGGTCCGATTGGGCGTGCGCCACAAAAGATTTAGCATATCCAAAACTCAATTTACATATAAAACACATAAGAATCGGTTTCACTGGCACGCTTATAGGACATTCTGCAGGTGGGGATTGGGGTCTCGGGGCGTCCTTCCCGCCACGAAAACTGAACACACGATAGCTGTGCATGACTGGCGCGTCGGGTCTCGCCCGGGCCCGCTCCACCGCCAGTCTTCCATAGAGTGCACCGTACAAAGATGGGTTCCTCGACACGTAGAACGCACTCGCTATCTGAGGGAAATCGAGCTGTCTCTCGTTGCTGTCGCGGCTGTCGACGATGCACCCGGGTTCAATTTTAGGAAGGTCCGACAGGCTCGTCTCACCCTCCGACAGTTCAGGATCCTCGATGATGTAAGCAGATCCATCAGGGTTGTAGACGATCTTGCCGTCGAAGCGTTCGACGTCGGAGGAGAGCAGCGGAGAGTCTCTTCGTGAGGTGAGGTCGACGGCGTCGGGTGCGGCGGGCGGGGAGGTGGGCG
>OZ014450.1:10480220-10694781 GCA_963966035.1 Acleris laterana | reverse complement strand
GTCAATCAGCCATTTCAAACATAGTGCGCATTGATTGAGTCCGACATTTCTCACGGACTAGTTTCACCTAGTTAGTCGAAGGTGACCATTGAATAGATTTTTGTATTGAGCGCCGGGCGGAATCCGACCGGAAGTGGGAGGGGTCGCTCGCTTATGTCACTTGTTTTTGTTTCCCAAAGACACAAAGGACACCAAATTTGTTTTTTATGTCAATCAAAATGACATGAATTTAAAAAGCACTTTCTAAACGTACAATAACAAAAGCTTTCGTCGAAAATCGATGCCCATGTGAAATGTCACTTCGGCGTTAGGAAATGCTCCGTTAAAGATATGAGTAACACTTTTCCATAGACAACGTTATGAGTGCTGGACTTACCTAAATTAAAAACATATAGTTGCTTACCTAACCGACATTGGCGCAAACAACTACGATCAATTTATCGGCTGACAGCTGTCAGTGCTGTCAATGCTGACACTTCTACAATTAACAAACCAACAAACACAAGAACCTGAGAAAATACTTTTTATTCACTTTAAACAAGACCACATAGAAAAATATTCCTTATCGCCTGGGATTAAGATTGAGTTGTAAAAGGATCCTCGTGACGATCGATTACATCGGCTGATCAATATGGTTGTGTTAAAGTAAAAATTCGTTAAAAGTACGAGATTAACACTTCATCTTCGTTATCTTCCCGTTATCGTAGATAAACGCTACACAAATATTCGAATAACTAGGACTGAAATAACGTTTTACTTATTTGACAGTTTTAAGATAATCGATAACACGAATCATCGGAAAGATACAGATGTGAATTCCCGAAATGTCACCATCTTTTGAACTAAAAATTACCTACGGAGCACATTTACTGCATTAAACTTTAAACGTAAACATTAATATGTTTCAGTGTGATAATACTATTATTAACTTTTGAATGCTGTTTCTCCAAACCGCTGGAGTAAGTAAAGAAGTAGTTATCGATGGAATTTTTAGAAGTTACACCAATATTATGACGGTAGTCGTAGACGACGACTAGCCGAGCTGATAGTGACCCTGCCTACTAAGTTTCTATTCCCGGGTTCTATTCCCGGTTAAGGCAAATATTTGTGCGATGAGCGTGAGTATTTTCTTCTGAGTCTTGTGTATTTTCCATAGATGTATACAATGTATGCTGAAAGAATATAGGCTGATGGCACCACCAGTGTTGGACACCTTTAGCTGACAGGTACCAATAATGGATACTTAACTCTTAATTCAAAGATCCTCCGGTACTAAATTGATTGTTAGTAAACAAATGAATGACCCTAATCTTCTGTAAAATAAGAATTAAGTGTCAATTATTGGTTCTTGACCAGTACCAGTTCCATCACCCTAAGCCTGTTTATCGTTGCCTAGTACGAGTACTCAAAGTAGGTACAAGCCTAGTGCTTAATTTGAAACTACTATGTTAATTTGTACAGCCACACGATTATACAACCTTAGTATTCTAATTAGATTCAACGCTTTATATTACATAAAAAAAACCTTAATATTAGTCTAATTCGATTTGAGCTGTTCGCAATAAAAATACAAATGCATCAAGTATTGCACAGTCCTTCAACAATACACAGTAAAGATACAAGAGCAATAAAGGACGAATTTGCTCCGTTAGAGTTTATTATAGAACATGTCTTATCTCATTGAATGTTTTTCCTCAAACATCTGTATTTATTAATGAACAAGAACGCATAATTCAGCTGAATGGCCTGACTAATTCGCAGATTACGCCATGCACTAATCATATTGACTAATGAATAAATACCAGCAGGATGTAGCTGATAACGTTATATTTGTATAATAATATTAATATGAAATCGGGTATTCCTAACCTTACACCGGATATGTCTGACGATAACGTGCTTGCTAGATTTTTTAACCGACTAAGTGGAAGCTATAATTTAAAACAAAGATGCAGCAATAAACACAGGAACAGAACACGGTAGAGTTTTAAAAGTTTTTCAACTATTCCGTTACAAACACAAAAAAATATTGGTTGCTTCTAACAAGATTGTGCTTGTCTTAAATAAGCGTCTTGATTCCGTACGATCCCAACAAGACGACCCACAAAATAACTTGCTGATTTTAGTATTAGCTTTGGTTGATATGACTATCATATCATACCTATTTTACAAAAAATACTTAATACACAAACAAGTACAAATGGCTGACTATTTTGCCTATGTCTAAACCCATTCTCTGCGTCTCGACGAATAAATTAAATAAAAAATTACACAGAGGGTGCACAGAAAAAAGAACAAACTCAAGTATAATATTTACCAAATCATTTAACATTTTGCTAATACTAACTACAACTTTGGGGAAATCTGTCTTCGTTGGCTTTCGTATTATTCAGAGGTCGAGGAAGTCCGCAATGTCGTTTCCCAAAACCTATTTATTTTCCAAAACCATTAACTTTTCAATACTTTTAAAGAACTAGACCCTAACCTAACAACCGGTAGGTAAGGTTAGGTTTGTTTTAAAACAACACTGAAAAGAAAAGCGATGTCAGAATAAAATGCATTTTTAACTCATGAAAAATCTTAAAAATCGAAAGAATCGAAATTATGATAGATACGAGGGCTGCCTTTTAAGTTGTGTCGTTTGGAAAAACTAAAGACAATTTAAGTGTTAAATGGTATTTATTGTTTTTCAAAGTAATCACCGTGATATGTAATACACTTTTTCATTCGATCGAACCAGTTTTCGAAACACTTATTCCAGTCCGAAGTCGGGGTCTCCAAAATGGCCGTTTTGTATGCCTCAACGGCTTCTTCAGGCGTCTGGTACCGTTGACCACGAAGTCGTTGCTTGATTTTTGGAAAAGTAAAAAAATCGTTAGGGCTTAAGTCTGGACTGTGCGGCGGGTGTTCCAGAATTTCGACGTTTTGCTCTTTTAAAAACGCAATTGTTTGCCGGGCGGTGTGCGAGCTCGCATTATCGTGATGCAGTCTTATACGACGTCTTGGGTTATTTTTTCGAAACTCGCCGATGACTTCTGGTAAACAGACAGTGGTATACCAGTCAGCATTAACCGTTTTACGATCCTCGAGCACGATGTTGGCCACGTGGCCACTTTTCGCCACAAACGTGGCGACTATTTTTTTCGAAATGCTCCGTGAGCGTATTACTTTGGTCGGTTTTGGCTCATCTTGGAACACCCAAACAGTCGACTGCTGTTTAGAATCGGGTTCGTAGGCATATATCCAAGATTCGTCACCACTGATAATGTCGTAAACATGTTTCGAGTTTCCTCGGTTGAATTGCCGCAGAGTTTTGCGACACCATCGAACGCGAGCCGTTTTTTGGTCTTCACTGAGTAAATGTGGTATCCAGCGAGAGATCAACTTTTTTACGCCTAAGTGATCATGCAAAATACTGTGAACACTGGTCCCTGAAATACTTAAGGAAGCTTCTATCTCACGGTATGTCGCATGGCGATCTTCGACGATCAGTTGCCGTACAGCATCAATGTTCTCCTGGGTTACGGCTGTTTTTGGTCGACCTTCACGATGTCTATCACCAAGACTAGAGCAACAACGTTGAAATTCTAAATACCAGCGTTCCACAGTCCGGAGGCATGGTGCTTTATCATTGAAAACCGTAGTCAACTCTTCGAAGCACTGAAGTCGCGTTAAGCCCCTTTTGAAGTTGTAAAAAAATATCGCACGTAAATTTTCCTTCGAAATTTCCATTTTCACAACTGACTTGTCAACTTTGAACGAGCGCTGTACTAAAACGGTTGGGCCGATTTCGAGTCATTCTTTTGTTTTCGAATTCTAATTTCAAATATTTTAAGATGACACTAGTTCTTTTTTATGCAATCACGGAAGGCTTGCAAACGACAGAACTTAAAAGGCAGCCCTCGTATATAGGTTACCTACCAGCTGCGTAAGTTGAATAAGAATCAAATGCCGACACGAATTGGGCGCTTATAATCTTCATTTCAAGTAGGTACCCAAGTACTTAGAGTCCTTCAAATGACTTAAACTTGCCTAATTGACCACACCCGTTATTTATTCTGGAGTAGCCCTTGAAAATTAAGTTGATGCGTGGTAAATGATAATATATATCAGACCGATACTCCGAGTAAATATTGGCCAAGACGACAGTTACTTTGTGTGAATGAGTTTCCTTGTGCCCCTTTATCTTTTCACGTGGATTTAAAAAAAACTTCTAAATGTAGGCTAACATTTTCATAGATTATTGTGTATTGGTTTATCGAAACTTCTCTTTTTAGGTCTTATTTAGTTTCAATGTTTAATGGTTTTTAAGTTAAGTTTAAATGAAGTAATTTTTTGTTATAAATAGTTATTTAAATTTGTCATACTATATTTTTTTGGTTTCATTTTTAAAATATTAAGTTTTATTGTGATTTCTAAATAAACTTCTCCGGTAATTCTATCAATAGTAACAATATAGATTCAGATTTAAAACTAGTATCCGTAATTGGAATGGGTTAAGATTTGAAATCAAGAAGAATAAATAAGACATAAAGTAATCTTTGAAGTTGAAACATAGACAATCACAAGGTTAAATGAAAATAAATAACCTAGAAACAAATTATACATTACATTAAGAGATGATTCAGCTTGCAATAAAATAAATAGCTGAAAAATAAATAAAAACTTAATGAAACTAAATAATTATATAATTATTATAGTCTGTCTCAGCAATAGCAATTTGTAGATCATTTTGCAGTGCTAATGTGTACGCCTTGGATATTATGCAAAGAGCTGGTAATTAGACTTGAGTTGAACGCCCTACTTGCTATTAGCAGTAAAGGCCATTTTCGCTCGACTTGTAGATACACGTTGATAGAACGTTGACGTCTTATAAGAATTTCCAGTTAGAATTACCATATCGCATTTTTCATGATTTCATTTTACTTTGTATTTAACATTGGTATTTGATAAAGTTAAGGCTACATTTTTCCTTTGAAAGCACATTATCTTGGAAAAAGGTGTATCATTAGAATAAAGAACAAATGCAAAATCATAAGGCTTTGATAGTTAAAGGTGTAATTTGTGTTTTGCGCACGAGTCCGTGGCGGCACTCGCTGAGTAAATGTTTAATGAGTAGCCACGTGCGGAGATTCCCATCGTAACAATCGGCGCGGTTGTCAATCCCGACCAATAAATACCCGATGCTTGCACCAGAACTAATTTCCGATAATCTCGCACACAAACGAACATAATACGTAGTTACGTTTCAGTGCAAATTACTTGCACGCCTGTGTGTGTGAGCGTGAGAAAACTACGACGGAAATAATGACGCGTGTGTGCACTAATACAGATGCGATTCCCGTGTTTGTACACGTTCACCCACATGGGCGGCGCACGCGCACAGTCGCGCATCCCGCATCAGACGAGCCCTACAATAGTCACAAAGTCCGTCATAATGAAGACGCGCTTTTCCATTCATTAATGAGCATACCACAATGGTATCGAACAAACCTATGAATGCTGGTTATATCCAAAGCCAATCTCAGTACCTACTCGCAAACTGCTTGATCACTAACTAATCCGACTTGTTTGTCTAAGGAGAAAGTCAATCAAAGACAACTTAAATAGTATACGATGACGCCAAGTTTGAATGGAGGTGAAATTGAGAATATTCAGGTAGCTGATGCGAGTGCAATCACGATACCTAACTGTGCAGCTATAAATCGCATAATTAGCAAACAACATGCTGAGTCAATCAGCATTCTCATTACTGAGACGCGAAATGGGAATTCGTGAGGCACGGATCACTTTCGAATAAGAATTTACTGGTTGGAGTCTGCGACAATCTCTCTAAGCGTAAGCGAGTCGCTAACGACTTGTGTCTCGTGAAGCGCCGTCACACGTCACACGTGGTGAGCTCGCGTACACAGGGTGCGCTTGCGCAACGCTAGATCGGCGCGCAGTGCAAACAGGCGCGCGGCGAGGGATGCGCGGTAACGAGAGCCGCGGTATACGTCCATATTAATAATCGACGGTTATTACGCTGGGCCTCATTAGCTCGCCGGCCGCTCGCCCCACGAAACCGCAGAACACTGCTAAATAATTACCCCTGCCCAGCTTTCTTCACGAAAACATCGTAAAAGCGCATTAAACAACATCTACTAAGTCGGCGCGAGGAATTACAATAAATAAGGTATTAAGCCGGCGTTGTCAGGCTCCGGACCGAAAATGTCGAAAAGCTATTAATGAAAATAAAATTGAGCGAAGTCTGAGAGAACGATTTACTTAATACATTGATAATAAGTGGAGGGAATGTATGTAAAATGTGGTACGTAATGGAGGTAGTCTCGTTAGACGTGGGAACGGAGAGGTTCGATGCTGCTACAAGGTAAGGATCGCGATGTCTACCGTTAGGGTTTAACTTTAAACCTTCATTAATGGTAATGGTCCTGAACCTGGCTGCTGGGAATGGCTCTTTTTGCCCGGGCTTGCGCGGCGCGGTGCGGTAATAGCCATGTTCGACACGGGGCGAGCACTCCCGCAGGCAAGTGCACAAATCTTATGAGACTCTTACGACGTTTCCTCGTCTGTGCTCAACTTATATAAGCTTCTGTGCCAATAACATAATCGACTTTGAGATATTTGTGCTATCGCAAGCAAACGCATGGTTTAGAAACTGCAATCCGTCTTAATTTATGGACCGCACTAAGAGCAACAACGTTTTGGCTTTCAGTTATAAATTAAATTTCCACAATCGTAAATCCTCCCATTACTTGTTAATTAGGTACTGCGTATTTGATGACTGTATAATTAAACTTTCGTTAACGTTTGAATTTGCCAGTGAAAGCCGTAATTAAAACGTCTGTCATTTCACACGATAATGAAGTGACAGTGCGAATTTAAAAACCGCGTAATACGTGTTACAAAGCATTCCGAGACGTGAAACGAGAATCTTACTTGTTGATTAACGAACGACGGTTTTACTTTCCCATTAATTTGAGTTTTAATTAACCCCAAAACAAAACAGCATTTATGTGATTAACTGATTTCAACGGAACGAGTTACACGTTCACAGAGCTGAAAGGTGCTACAGAGATACAGGATTTTCGAATTGAGAGGAATGTCTGACATAAGAATGATTTTACGATTTGAAGGCTTTCGTAGCGAATTATGTGAAGGGCACCATGTCGTTCATGCCATGATAAGCTGCACAGAGATAATCTACCTAGCTTGTTCAACAATCGTCTCTTAAAATGACTGTGTAAGGCTCAGAAAAAGTTGAACAAACAATCAGATTTGGTGGCGGATTAGTATTAGAACAAAGAAACGGTGGCGAGGGTCCGCGGCGCGAGGCTCAGGTACCCTGGCGCCACGCGGCCGATCTGCTCTTAGGAACCGTCAATTTGCGCCTGTAATTATTGCGGACCCTTCGATACTTATTTCTATTTTTTCTTCGCTTAATTGTTGCAACAGATGACTTTTTTGTCGAACGACCTCAAAGAGAGCGGAAAGGCATCAAACGGAGCGTCGAATTTGGAAATAATTATACATAAATAGTCCCTTGAGCGGCCGATTAAGACAATTTCCGAGGCAAATTGCCGCAGACGAGCATAATAGCACACGCGCTCCGTCATAAATAAATCTGGATTACGTTTCGTACGAGATTAAGATTGATTCGATCCCGATGCTTTCTGCTATTAATACCTACGGGGATAATGCCTCGGTCGTGTTAAAACTTTAAATAATTACGATGGGTTTTCGAGAAGGTGAGTCGGAAGATAATCACAATGGACAAATTGCTGGCCGTCATTAAGATGATAACGGGTGGATGGTATCGGTCTCTCAGTAATTAATGATCGATACATGTGAAATAATTAATTAGCGGCCGAGTCGAAGGCGAGGGCGAGGCACAAAAAACAATGACGTGCGGTTTCTGTGCGCCGGCGCCGCGACATCCGCCGCTCGCGTCTATAATTTGGACCTCGAATTAGTTTTAATTTTATTTCCCAACGATGAGCGTGACGCCATCTCAACGTTCCCGAGAAATGTGTCATTAATGATAATTTGAATGATTGTTATATTTTCGGTGGTTATGATTTATCAGGGTTCCGGGGGAGCGGTAACTAACCAAAGGTTATAAGAATTATATGTTATGTGTACGGAACCGCAGGCTTTCTCGTCGGATGCGTTGTCGCCCGATAATTACTAGTGCGGAGGAATCGTAATGTCGGAACAATTACCGGGGAGGGCATTAAGAAGCAAAGTTTCAACGTGTCGCGTAATGCGCCGACGCCGTAATGGCCGGCTGAAGGGGAGGGGGGCCGGAAAATTAGTCCACTTTAACTATTATTTAATGTCACTTCATAATGGTGAAGAAAGAGTTTCAATAATTTGTGGGAATTTAAGCATCATTGTTGAGATTTGAATGTAAGAAAGTTTGACTTGATGACAGTTTTTATTAAGAACGCCATTTTGTTTGTGTTGAATTATTTCCGTTAGTATTTAGATCCGTTAGCATTGAGGAAAAACAAGTAAATCGTGATAATCACTGATGCGATTTCTAGCAGCGATCACATATTACTGCGATTCAGGTCGTATATTATTGATATTAAAACGTCAATAAAATCAATAGTACATTTCTCACGACAGCAGGTAAATCAGAGAGAGCTCTAACAGGTCGAGCTGCGTGTGCGCAATTAAAACGAAACCAACAATCATCCGCCATGTTTGTACACGGCCGATGTTAATAGCCTGGTGTAATTACATACCAGTATCATGCTATCGTTGCTTCTCGGAAGGCTGATCGAATTAATAGAACCTTTTTCGTGTGGAACGCTTTGCCTATCGACATTGTCAAAATATTTGGATCAGCCGCAGGAATTTGACCGTTAGGCTGATTACCTACACGATCAAAACTTTCAAAGAAAACCGACGTGGTAGCCATTACATAAATGGCTTCAACATACTTCCCTGATTCGTGTGAGTTTCATATAAGTACCTACTTTTATAAACCAAAAGTATTTTATGTCATTAAAGACCGACTATTTTCTGATATATATCTTACACAAAATAAATAAATAATAAATATATGTTACATATTAAATAGTTCATATGTACATTTCAAATGTTTACAACCTGTTGCCGAAATCCTCAAGATCAGAATTATTAAAATACGTCATCTCATATGTATTTTGCGGTCTAATAGAAAAATATACAACCGGGAGGCTGAAGTAAGAGCAGCATTCTCGTAACGCTGGCAATAATAACGCGCGGCGGCGTCACAGCGACGACTCGAGAATTTCATATCGCCACATTTACATGTATTCCATTCGCGGAACTAGCGGGCCCGACCTCCCCGTCGTTATATCCGGGGAAAGAATATCTAAATTCAATTACAAAAAGGCTTCTCGGCGAGGTGTGCCGCTGCACCCGCGCCTCCTCCGAAAAGGGTGTATAACAACTCAATTTCTCCACGTTATTAAGATGGTGGGGCGCGGGTGCGTTGGGGTGGCTTGGAACACAAAAAGAATGCTAATTTAAAACTCTTATTGCCGTGTTTGTATGCGCGCGCGCTTTATGTATCATTCTCGTAACAAAAGGCGGAGAGAGCCGCCGCCCGAGCGCGTAATTCCAATCTAATATTCAATTTGAGAAGTATCGCGAACTGGAGCCGCCATCTTTTATTTATTTACTCGACTCTGAACGTTTTCTGCGGATTTCTTCAGATTCTTAAGAGTTGTCGCTAGACGATCAAACTCAGCAAATTTACTTTTATAAACCTCTTTAGTCAACACTTCATTTTAACTTTCAGAGGGTATCAATTTCAAGTAGTAGGATTGATAAAGATTTAAAGCAGACCTCGGCTTTGGTCACCAATAATTGCTTCATTCCCACGGGGCGCGAAGAAAATAAATTTCACCGGTTACAATAGGTGCTTTCCTCAGACAATTCGCTGCTAAACGGGGGGCGATAGACGCCTAATGCTCAGATCGTGATATATTAGCCAAGGAGCTAATGCTGACCCATTACCATACCACACCTTGTGAGCATACACGTAACGGACTCGCTTATACCATAATGCACCATTTATAAACCATACTTTCTACTTAAAGACATCTATTTAAATGGATCACGGATTCGTCGACAAAATTCCTCGTGAGCACGACATCTATAGATGAACTTTTGCAACACCGAGTCAAGGTAACCGATCTAGTCTAGATATGTAGGAGGTTGTCGCGTGCGAGTGACCTCATAAAGACATTGTTTTATTGTATATCCGGTGGCAATATAAAATGCAAGAGTTGAAATAAAACGACGTGATGCGGGCTCTATCGATGCCACCATGCACTGACTTGCAGTCTTGTTTGTCAATACGCGATACGCGAGCATGGATGGCTATGACCTGGTTATGCACCCGGGTATTGCTTGCGAAATCTTACAAATCATACGGCCTTTTAAACAAATTAAAAACGGTATGCGCAAATGTATTGTTTAATACACCTCAATTTGAATAATGGTCTTATTATAATTACGTTGGTATAACAATCGACTATTGTAGCAGTAGTCGATCGCGTAGTTGCTGCTAAGTATGATTTTTAACCTCTTACTGTGTGCAGAAAGCGTGTGCGGGCGTTTCCTGATAACTTGCCTGCGACGCCTGCCCCCGCGCACCTAGCGGAACCCCTTCACCATGTTTCTGCTCTGCCAATTTAATTATTTAAAATGGAAATAAGGGCTTCAAATTCCAGCCAGCATAGCTCTTTACACTGAACTCATTAAGCAGTTTTGTTTCAAAATAAAAGATATTATACATGATGACCAGCACTCCTGGCTTAAAACTGGAACACAATAAAAAAGGGATCAAGATAAAATTGACATTGTCGCATGATAAATGATCAGATTTAAATTTAGAAACGAAAAGTTAAGGCTGCAGCGCACCTCGACGCGAGGCCGTTTATAATTATAATTAATATTCTCACCGTATTAAGGTGGTCGGAAAAAAACGAGATTCGACGCGAGAATTAATAACAAACAAATGGGCTACCTGCGATGGTTTTTGTGCCTCCTACAGGTAGAGCCCATGATGAAAGGAACTCATATGCGTCTGTCTTAGATTTTAAACAATAATGTCTGCTTTTGACACGGTTGCACCTTTTTATGAGCAACATCAAGTTCATTCACTGGAACTAGCTTCGGTAAACAAGGCAAAAAACGATGCATCGGGAACAGCAGCTCACTACCGGGAGATAAAAAACACGCGAGAGTTCGGGGATTGTTGAATGCGAATAACTGTAACGGCCAAATGTCGCCTACCTGATGACAATCAAAGATGGAGCTCAAACAAGCGGACTCTGCCTACTCCGCTCTCAAGTTACTTTGTCGCTGCGACTTATTAAAAAGAAAACAAAAAGTAAAGCTGCATTGGAAACAAGAAACCAGCGATTCGAAATACGGGACAAAAGAGAGGAACTCTCTAAACGTGATACCATAATGACAAAACAGAAATATGATTTCGATTAAGTAGTGGGACTGCAACGGGTGGATTGAGTGTTCGCGTGGGTGCGAGAGAGACGGGGTACTGGTTAATAATAAAATTATTTTATTTGTATAGCGGGGTAAAACACCCCCGCTGCGGGCTGTGTGGTTGGGCCGGCATCCATCATCATTATATTAACCGATTTAACACTTTTGAACAGATTCTTCTGACGGTAGGTGGTACACGACGCAGGGACAAATGTGCGTGGTCGAAACTGGAACCACCTTGTTTAAGGTAACACTGCTTTAATCTGTTGCATTTATACCTTCTATATGAAGCGGTATGTCTGAATTCGATGAGGCAGCGATTCGTCAACGCGCTATCGGTATCTCGGTCTAGGTTCAAAGCCCATGTTAGGCCGCAGATTCCGACCAGTCCATACAATTCCCTCTTTGGTCAATCTGCAAACATTAGTCGCTACACGAGTGCTCGCGGTAAACTAGGCTGTATATTTTTATCTATACTGTAACTCCATGTAATTAAGTCATATAAACCAAATACAGTTAACTCTATCTTCGCGCTTACATGTTTATATAAGTATTATTAGTTTACATTTCAATATCAAATCAAATTACCTACTCTTCAAAACCAGTCTAAGTAGACGAAGGCAGACAAAAAATTGGAGTTCTACTTTTGGTAGGCAGTGCGCCAGCGCCAGACTCCTGCGCAGCGTATAAGGAGTGCCTTCGGCATTATTTGATTGTATAATTGAAAATGTTTTTATGTCAATTATTTTCCCGTACAACATTAATTGACATTTAACATGTTCATGCGATTATAAATATTGAACAGTGCGGCTTGACCGGGGCCATTCAAATAGTACCTACGACGAATTACCGAGTGATCAGTCCATTCAGGTAACACAATTAAATGAAATGATGCATGTCGATATTAAAGTAGGTATTGATATGCAAAGTTGTCCATTACCGATGCGGGCGGTGGCCGCCGGGCCCGTGCTCCATTTCATTTGTTCAACCGTTTATTTAGAACCGTAATTGATAATGAACCCGGCTGCACCGCCGAAGGTTCTCACGGTGAAAATTACTTGCTAATCAAGTCTAAAAAGTCAACGTTTATAAAATTGTTGCGAGATTGTTGCAATCAGGTGAAGGCAGGGCGAGAAGGGCACGCATGCGCCCGCGCATGTAGCGCGCCTAACCCAATAATTAGAGGCAGTGATTAGATCTCGCGATAAGCCTCATTCCGCTAATTACTCCCTAAAGCTAAACGAGCGGGCAGCTTCGGTTTTTGCCATCGACATAATTTAATAAGCATATTAACCGGGTCGATTATATAGATAGTGTTGAGCCCCGAGCGGTTCTCGCTAGTGGTCACCACACGCCGCCATGATCCGGATGGTGCCAAACCGCGCTCCCACTTACACCATAACGGCAGACGCTTCGTGTCAACGCAATCTCATTGCGAGGTCAGGGAGGAATGACCATGTAAACATAAAGTCAACGTGTAATGAAAGCCAGGAGACGTTCTCATTCGAATCACAGTTGTTCAGAATTCATTCCCATTACAATCAATTTAAACGCCAGTAACACAGCGCAGCGAGCGCGTCATCGCGTGTGGCGCGCTAACTCAATAAGGGGGATACTTAGTGTTTGCTTATTGATCACATCTAATCAAGACAAATCAAGTCTAACAACATACTTACAAATTACAATTTCACGCCTCGAACAGCGTGTTGAGATATTATCGGTCAGAAGAATGCAGGTTTTATGTATATCGGTAATAAAGTCACGTCGGAGCTCGGTCTGACCTCCTCGCGACGAATGAGTCCCATTACTGGCTCATAGGTTTAATTAGGGGATCTACGGCCGCTCGCCCACGACAGAGCATCCGTGTGTGGGCAATCGAATTAGAGCCGCAGACAATGCGTCGAACCACCCCACGTCAAAACGTTTTCTCGCAATCTTGGATCAGGATTAAGGGAGTCGTCTCGCACGTTTTATCTCCGATTGTCCGCTAAACGCGCACTCGAGTGCCCCTCGAGAGGAAATTGAAAGCGATCACTTTCCTGGTATCTTATCTGTAGTGTTGGACTAATTAATCGATGTAGCGCGATGAGGTCGTCGTTAGAGGTAAATAATGCTCGTATTGAGGCGGAGGAGGTGATTTATCGGTGTGAATAGACAAAAGTGTCGCGGGCGGAGCGGGCCGTACAATGCGTTGGAATGTCGTCGCGGGCCGGTCTGCCCGCTCGCTCGTGCGCTCGGTCAATGCGGATTATTAATAACCGCGGCCGGACCGTCCTGGTCGCCCCGAGCGCCTCCACCTGTGCCACAACCTCCTCCAGGACCCTTCATTTACGTATTCACGGCACTTTTAATGAGCACATCGATGCGCTCCGCCATTCCTGACTAATACTAGTGTTTGTGAATCTGATTCAAGATCAATCACTCTTTTGCCAAAATTCGAAAATTATTGCATTCACAAACCTCCTCCCTTGTCTCTCACCCTCGTCCCCGCGCTAACAAAGCATTACAATGGAGTTGCCGCGGATTATAACTAATTCCCCAAATTGTGTGGGTTCATATTTGCGGGCAACAATAAGACAAAATAGTGATAATGTCACATGTGCGTACAGTTTGTCGCATTTGGAACTAATTGCGATATTCCATAATGCTGCGATTATTGAATGCAACATCTGCCCGATGCATCACGAAAGCTATTTAAAGTAGGTACTGAATGTATTCGTATTTATTTATTTGGGATGACAGTACTAATCATGTTTTTAGCATCGTTGTAGTTTTTGTAACCAAACGGAGAATAAGACGATGAAGTAAAAAGTTCACTTAGTTACATTTTGTAACAAAAACAACTAAAGTGGAAAGGGCAAAGTGCTTTTAAACGCGTGTCGAAGTGAAAATGCAGTATGAAATTACGAATCACGTTTTATTGATACCGATGTTAGTAAATGAGAGCACTTTTTGTCGCGCCGGTCGACAGCCCTTCGCGTCACGTCTCAGATGGCTCACAGATCAAAATTGAAATGCTCCAAGGAAAAAAATGCCGTTTACCAGTGGCTGTAAGTGCTTCATTACAAATCATTACTATTAAAATTCCATTTAGAAAAAGTCGCGTGGTACTGTTTGAAATTTACACTCGACTACATTAACTATTTTTGCTCCATTTATTCGGGAAGGTCCGAGTGTGTTCACGTCACGACTCGTTTTTTGCGTTTCCACCGTCCACTTCTTACGCAGCACTCGTGAGTGGCTCGATTCGTTACCGAAACTATAATTAGCTTTACCGTTATTGGATATTTTACATTTTCAATGGGTGGGCTTGTTGATTGCTGTCCCGGCGACGAAAAGCGTGACAAGTCATTTGTTTATTTTCTAAACTACAGATTGACGAGACGCCATTAAACGTTTTACGGTCCTATTTTATATCAAAGTAGGTAGTTTCCATTAATGTTTCTAGACGCGGCGTGATGGATCCATCGTGGTGCCACGACCCGAGCGTGGCTGAAGGCGGGCCCGAAATAAGAGATTGCGGTGTATAATTAACACATCTAATGCTAATTGTTGGCCGCCGCGACCAGAACTGGTCGTTCCGTGTAACACTTATTAGGCGCGGAAGCGCGCCTTTCCTTCAAAATTTAATTATCGACATTAGAGGTGACACCAAAAACGGTGCGACAAGAAATTAAGCGCTGAACAAGAAACTGTTTGCAAAACTGTTCACGCCGACGATTCCATTTCGATTTGTAGAAAGTCGATAATTGTCTATGACGCGTTCTACGAAGAAAAGGGACAGTCAATTATTCAAAGTGTAATAATTGATTGGATTTTAAATTTAATGACTTGTTCGAATGTTGGTTGACAATAGTCGACGCGGGTCGCTAAATGGATGGCATTATGTCCATACACAGCGACGTCAAATATGAAGAATGATCTCCCACATTTGTCCTGGACGTCCCGGTTCCATTCAGCCAAGGGACAAAGCACAACACACTATAACATTAGATTTGATATTCAATCATTCATCATTATGACTTTGTATGAATTTCAGAGTTTCAATATGAAGATACAAGCGCATGTTAAAATATTATACTGTACCAACCAAAATGAAATGCTAAAGACCAAGAACCACATATCCAGTACATAAGTTGCGCATTTACAAAGGCACTTATTGCTATGTGTTCTATTTAAACAACATGATGAAACCGTTAAAAGCTAAAAAATAAATTAGCATGAGCATGCAAAGACAAATAAAATAAGTCAATTTACAAGTCGGCAGCGTAAAGACTACCAAATTATGGTACAAGTATTTGAAAATGTTTCACTCGTGATGGTTGCGTTAACACGGCGACAGCCAATGAGATCGCCCTGGGAACTGCTCATCTTCATGAAACGACTCACGCGTCAAACAGTTGACACTGCTTGTTAAACCTTTACCTGAGCTAGATAAGGTTGAATATGGTATAAAGTTAGTGCATGGGGCGATAACGAGTGATTAAGTCGGATAGCTCTTACTAGTGTGCCAAACGGAAAACTAGTAATTAAAAGTACTTTACTTCTCCGCGATATAAGTGGAAATAAGTAGGTTCATAGTGTCGGTCGTAAGAAGTTTAATTAATCCGCGAGCTGACGCTGGCGCAACGAGGCTCGTTTTCTTTCTATTAGTGGCCGAAAGCGATTTGTTCAATTGATTCGCTGTGTGGAAATAAACGGCTCAGTCCCACCACTGTTTGTGCTAAGAATTTGTGGAGTTAACGTTAGCTGAGATCAAAGCGAGAATGATTAGCGGATCACTTGTGGATATTGTTGTTACATAAGTGGATACTAATAGAGCTTCATAGATATGTAATTGTGATTTACGTTTTAGCACTTCGTTACCGCCAAGGATAGCTGCGGCATGGCGGATGATCACAAATACGATTCGACACACACGAACAAAGAGGAGCGTTAGCGACTATAATTATTATGGTTGCATTAATGCGTAATTGTACAAAATTATTGTAATAAACTTTCGAAGCTGACGCCATTACAATCGGGACGAAAGAGACAATGTGTCCCTAATGAATGCCGGGGCGACTGAAAGAAATTATTTATGCCACACACTGCGA
The DNA here is from genome assembly GCA_963966035.1 of Acleris laterana. Lineage (NCBI taxonomy): Eukaryota > Metazoa > Arthropoda > Insecta > Lepidoptera > Tortricidae > Acleris > Acleris laterana. The sequence continues at coordinate 10,678,180 of OZ014450.1, read as the reverse complement.
CCGCTACAAATACGGACAGACATAAAGAAGATGTAGAAATCTGGGTAATGATGTAAAGTGAACGGACAACAGCAGGTAATTACTGCGTGCCCCAGTGGAGACGCCTTGGTGCGTATCGTCACAACACTAATTGCTGAACACAAGTTCTGTCTACCTGCAGTCATGGCGGACGCCGTGTTCATGTCGCGACTCGAGATTCGATCGAGATCTCGTCGAGACGCCGCTCGGTGTCCATTAAACAAAATATGTTGTGACACAATAGACCCAACAGATCCAGTTTACTAAAGCTTCTATTAGCTCAATTCCAATAAAGAAGACGACATTTCGAAGACATTAAAATTCTCTGGATCGTATAATTACAGATGACACATTTTAACATTAAGGCACCCACGCACGCTCTATGTTGTGGCTTTAAACTCGTATAATTTGTGTTAAAGCTGTAATATATGAGACGTTAGGAGTCCCTCGCACTCGGCGTTCCGTGCATTCGATCGTTAATAAAATTATCAAAATCTAAACAGGTTTTATGAGTATCGCTCGTGCGTTAGAAAGAGTCCATGTTTCTGTCGGACTTATGAATGGAAATGGTCTTTGGGAATCCCAAATATTTCAAGAGGTCGTAAATAATACGCGGCATGATATTTCCGTCGGTCGATTTATTATTGGAATCAGAATGGCGCGTCCGTACGGAATCGCTACTGGATATTAAAAATCCGCACCTAGATAATAAGCGGCCGTTATTTCAATGATTTAATTATAATATTATTATGTTAAAGGCGCGGCTAATGGTTATCGGCTGGAGCGTGTTTTCGTAAGCTTATTGCTACTTAACCGACTCGATTCGAAATTTAATTACGTAATTAACTAACCAAGCTGAATTGAATTAACGGTCCGTTCGTACTGACTCTGTTTCTTTATATTAGTACAAATATTCTAGTTCCCGTTGATCTCTGTAGGCGAGCTGGCTGGGTCGTGATTCAGCCTCGTTGGAACCACTTAGGTATAGTTTTACGCCGGCCGTAATTATTCCGAGCACACGTGGACAAGCTTTATGGGCGCATGCGCTGCCTTATAACACAGTACACCTTTTTGTTTTGTAGGTTAACGACTTGTCTATTAATAGTTCCCGAAACAGCCGGTGCAGGTATGCGAGGAAGCTTATACGATTATAATCAGTAATGCATAAATTATTGGTTTAGGTACGGACAGATGAGTTATTGATTTGACGCCGTTAAAACAATTAGCGATTTGTATGAGCGACTGGATGGATTAAAAACTCATCTATTTCATTAAAAATGGGTGTAAAAAAGACCAAGACTATAACGCCAAGCATTAAGCTATTAAAATGATTTAAATATTGAAACAAACTGTTAAGATAATAAAGTTAAAATTGAGCAAGTTGTAGATACGTTAGTAATAATCGATACTAGTATACATGACTTGATTTTTGATTTGAACATAATCAACATACAAGATAAAGCACTGGCTTCCTGCGATATACATTTGCATAATCGTAAATACAATTTATCACCTATATATAGGTAAATACGTGTCACTCCAGTATCATCTCTAGACAATGCCTCTGATCTCCACGTAAAACCGGTGGCAAGAATAACAGAATTTATAAGCTCAAAAGGCCTTGAAAAAGATTATCTGCTTTACCAATGAACTGGTTATAATAGCTATTGGTGTTGATCAGCACGTGGACTTTAAAAACATAGATACGAAGATAACTATGGCTCCTGAAATTAAAATTGACTAAGATAACTGTAATAAAGTACATTTAAACCTTAATATTAAGAGCATTAAAGTTGAATAGAAAGAAACCACGTCTATTGATTGTGATTGTGACCATCGAACTAAAGATACAAGTCGAGAATATCTTAGAGAATCAAAAAATGAGGTTGCCGAGGCGATAATGAGAGCTATGCCGGTGTAAAACCGGTAGGAAGGTCCATCTCGAGTCATTACTTGCACATTCTGTTTATTAACGATGTGGTAATACAGATTTTAATCAAAACTGCTGTTGATTAATTTTATAGTTGATTACAGTAGCGGTTTCTTCTATTCTATTTATTTTCTGTCATATTAGTTAAAAACTGCTTTTGAATTGTTGGAATTTAAGTAAATTTTAGGTCATAATAAGATATCCTGCTAAAAAAACCGCTTAAGCTTTGGCATTGACTATAATTAAAACAGGAAGTGATTTAATTTCCATACGAATAAATCTATCTGTAACAGATCAACAAACGTTAGGTTGATTTAGATCATCCATTAGATGTTGGAAAATGACGGCATGGCCCGTAGACCGTCCCGCGTCTAGGTGTGTGGGACTGGCTTATCATAATGTTGCGCTAAATTTCGAAGCGACATTGTTATCTTCACAATGGTTATTTGTTAGAGTTAATCGTCCGGTTTATTTCCACTCATCTAATTAATAAACATCCTATTACAAAGCCTTGAACTTTTGGCTGGCAAGATGTGGACAATAGAGCTCGTTATAAATATCTTTACTTAGTCAAATAGTCGAGCAACAATCAAGCGGACAGACGCGCGTATCTGAGTAATTAATCGTGCCTTATGATTGATTAAACACATTAAACCCGAGCACGATTCCCATTTAAATATTAAATCTATTAGGCAAGTGACATAATTCTAGCTACAGTTTTAATCTGAATTATTGCATGAAACGTCTGACATTTTTAGTTTTGGAAACAATATGGGTGGCTTATGCATAATGGATGACAGTCAAACCTAATGGAAAGGTTATTGGGAATTTATGTTAAGGCAATAAATAGTATAATTGCTCGTTACAGATAAAATTGAAGTTATGTTAATAGAAACACAAGGCGATCAGGAAGAGAGCTTTAAGACGTTCTGAATCACCATTGCAAATTCTGTAAGTAAAGGAAAACATAATAATACCATGAAGAACGTACTAAATGAGCGAAGTTAAGAGACTAGTTTAATGAATGTCCACTCGACAATATTTGTTAAGGTAACAAGGTAAACGAGGATATTTATCGACATGAGGTTGTCGAGTGGGCAACCCTTTAGGTGCTCACACCCGTACGTCAGCGGTACTCGACAAACAAGCGCTAGTGATGCGTAACGCAAACTCCGATGTCGATATTTACACGAGCACGGCAAACACTGACACTCGATATTTGTCCAACTCCCGAGCAAATGGCGTGAGGCGCTCGGAAGTTGTTTGCCGTTGTAAGATTCACATGAACGCTACTGTAATTAACGAAATAAACTAACATGCAATGAGGTAAATTAAATAAAGAAGCAGTTTTGTTTCAATATTTTACTAGAGCACGTCAAGGCAAATAGGTGACCAAGACTTTATAAATGATTACCTGTAGGTATGTTAGTTAGCTATTTACGTGTGTCGTATTTATACTCTGTATAATGAGGTAGGTGCACTCTCCATGTTTGTATTTTGTGCGTCGGCCATAACAGGTAAAACTTGACCGGGGTTATAAAATAAAATAAAAGGAGAGAAAAAGGTACGTTAAGCCATAACTTCATTTTGAATTCTGTTCAGTGTGTTCCCGTATCACTCTGAACGCGCCCAGCAGGGGGCGCCATCGTTCTCACCTCGAGACGCGAGTGGTAGCCGGTCTTTAATAAGTATCGATAAAATATGTCGATAAAATATGAATATGTATAAATATTTTCGAAGCTGCCTAATTTCGATTTACTATGCGACCAGAATCTTTGATCCACTAACGCTGTTCGTGTTAGAATTTTAGAAACGAATATCCAACTGATAATCGATTGAAATTCATCGATAAACGTTCTTTCATTTGATAAACTGAAATTCCTCACGTATTCAGATTGTAAACAAATTCTTTTCATTTCTCTTTTTAAATATTCCAATTTCAAATACAAAGTTATGTAGAGTCGACTTCGAGTCGATCAAGCTTGTTTGTTCAATGGTGGATAACAGGTACCTACAGTATGTGAAACTTTTGATAAGGTACATTTTAATTCAAATTTGTGTTTGACTTTGGGATCTAATTTATTAATATTTCACTCTTATTAAATATACGCCTGCTGTCATTTCCAGTGACCATAAAGTTTTTAATTAAAATTGTCCATAAATCAGGTCTCGTCCCATTATGAAGGTAAGTTATCATTGAGGAGCTATTCATGTGTAAATCGCCATAAATCTGCGTTCAATGAAATCTCAAGCAGTTCAAAAATAAAATAAAATTTTGGGAGCTCAGAACAGGTTCTCGATTTCAATTTGTAACTCGAATTGTTCGTTATTCGATTAATAGTCGGCTAAGTGTCGCCGGGACAGCACTAATTAATCTCCTGACCGTGTTTCACATTAATTAAGAAACTAAGAGCGTGACTGCTCAGCGATACTGATTCCAATCATAATTAAGATAAGGTTCTATTTCGTTAAGGATTCAAATTAAACTCCGTATGTAAGCGTGCCTGTCTACATAGCGCGTTATCGTTAAGACTAAGTGTGATAGTGTGAGGTCTGCTTAATTCATTCGAGTATAAAATTTTCCTTTTTTTGTTTCGTCGATTCGTGAGAGTCGTGGCAGTCGAAATGTCATCTCGGAACAATGAGTGTGGAAACGACCGTAATTAATATAAAGAGTAGTTTACACGATATAATCTGCGCTGAGTTGCGCCTTCCGTGAGACTCGAAATTATATTTTTTTCAACACCAATTAAATAGTGACGCCTAAATGTGACCGAAACAACTTAACTGCCGAGCGGACATTAGTAAATGCTGTGAATTGTTGGCGTTAGCTGAACGTGGACATGGCCAGTTCCTTTACATTTTCTCTCATCATTGGAAATAGGTAAGAGGCAAGAAAATAATGTATTGTAATATATCCTATTCATAAAATATGTGAAATGCCAAAGAAAAGTCATTTCAAAATCATAACTATTTAATAATTAAATTTAATGGATATATGTAAGTAATCAATCAACCAACATTCAGAAACAAATATTCTTGCCCTTCGCACAAAATATTGCCCATACCGGGAAACGAACCCAGGACCGCTAAGCTTGTAGGGACTATTGCGTATCGTTCTTTTTGATTCTAAAACAGGACTTACCTATTTTGCACAACATGACTGTTTTTCCTTTTGTTAAAGTGATAAAGAATGAATATACATAATCTAATTAAACCCAAGCATAACAAGGCAGTTTTTGTTCTTAAACCTTAATGCTGTTGATAATTTTTGTTTAGTGACGGAGGACATGTCCATGTTTTTACGTCCATAATCAAATCGTGATTGTCGCATTCCCAAAAACTTAATTGTGTACCAGTGTTGATAGTATAAACATAATTATATACGTAACCACATCCGAAAATGTTATTAAAACACACTTAGCTCGCCCGGAGCGAGCAAATTGAGGAAATCTCTTGTACTTATAAAGGGTCGGGTGGACTTTTAAACTTTCGGGTCGCCATGGAGTTTAATGGTTGAAAATAATCCTTATCAACGTGAACTATGACGCTTACAACGTAATACAGTTTACGTTTATTATCCTAATCGTACCTACTTTTATCTAATCCATTAGGTAGTGAGTCACAAAATTATTGGTCTCCATAGTGATTTTAAATCGCGACGACACCCTGTAGGCAGACCAGTCTGTACTAGTAGGTAAGGGTAGTGCGGCCTTGTAATGGCAAATATTTATACAATACAATAATACAACTATCCTTTATTGAACACCACACGAAGAACAATAACCAAGGAAAGACAAAAACAAAATATGTGATGAGCAGAATTATTTTTTCCAGTCGTTAGGAATTGTGTACGTTTTTAGGAGTTTGATACTAAGCCATGATAGTGTAAACTCACCAGTGGTCAGCCAGAGGCCAGTAGTTTATGATAGTAGTATGAGAGCATCGAGTGGGAAATATATCTTTCGTACTATTCCCACTCATACAAAGTAGCCTCAGGTCTCTGGCCGACCCCTGGTGACTTTACCCTACTAAGGCTTAGTTTCGGGCTAGGTCAATTTGTGTAAGATGGTCCCCTTAGATTTCAGCTTGATATGTAGACCCTCTCTATATACCTACTGAATTAGCTGTTGCACGCGGCTCAGTCTGCGTAGACAAACAAAATACCTTATGTTACTCAGGGTCAGAGGGGCTATTGCTTAACGCACTCGCAATCGCAATTGTTTTCATTTTGAAAATCGAAGGCTTGTCTGCATACAAAATGAAAACAATTGTTCCGTTTTGAAGCCAATTGAGATTGCGAGTGCGTTAGGCAATAGCGACGCAGGATCACATAACATCATACCGTTTGAAAGAATTTTTGAAATCGGTCCAGTTATTTAAATTATTCAAACCAAACGAAAAAAAATGTTTTATCTTTATAACATTAGTGCAGATTAACTTAAAATCTAAGGTTATTTATCCCATTAATATAGGAACCACACCTGTTCCAGACAAGGAGCGTTTAAGGCGGTATGCTGCAAGTAATTATTATGCACATCTTTCGCGGCAGCCGCCCGGGGGAACTATTGTTTTAAGGGCATTTTTATTGCTTTTGCCAACTTTGAACAATGGGGGAGGTAATTTGGGACGTCGGATGCAGCGCGGGACACGGGGAATGTCTTCGGCTCACTGCACAAAGACGTTTTAATAGACGCTCCGTTTCACATAATAATACCTTTTAAAAAAAACTTATTTCAGACCTGTAACTACTCTGACTTTTATTTAATTACGCTTTTCACCGGTCATATCTTTACAGCCGTAGATATTGACTGAATAAACATTGAATTTTACACTCGATACGCAATAACTAGATGCAATATTAAAAAGTAATTAAACCATAAACTGATACAGATAACCGATCAAATAAACGCCGCTAATCCAGTTATTTACACTTAGTAATTACGGGTTGGTTAATTGCCACCAATTTTAATTATCAATAAAATCGGAAAGTACAAACTGTTTACGAGGTTGTGCGATAAATGGATGACGTGTGGGTAGGTAGGTATATTGTGTGCATAAAACACGAACTTTACGCTCTTTATTTCAAAATAATTATTTTTTCAACTAAACTTACTTTAAAAAGTAAGAAATTGTTACCTTAAAATTATAAATGTTTAAAAAAAATTTTTTTTATTAGTTTCATATTTGACTTGCCTTATCATTTATTTCAGTAAAGGAGCCTAATCCTAAGATATGGATATCAAAATATTTAACATTTATTATCACCTTCAAAAAGTCATATGTACCTACTTAATTAAAAAAAAACTAAAATTATTTTTGAGTTTAATTCTAAAACCAAATGGTCCCTTCGGTTAACAAAATACCTACAATTCAAACTCGTTCATTCAAACATACATAAAATATAGTAAATACTGCATCATAGTTTATTTTTGAACAACATGGTCATTCATAAGGCTTACAGATGTCCACAAAACTTAATTAAAGTGACACTGCATGCATAATGAAGTTCACGCACAATCGAAGAGAATAAAATGGCGGCCAAGATGGACCCGAGCGCTCGTTGAATTTGCAATGTGTACGAGTATACCTATGCACTTTTTACTGTTGCACTAATTAAAGTAGTATTTCGAAGTTGCATTTTAAGTTAGTAATGAGTGGAGCAGGTATTAATAACGAACTGTCATCTGATTAGTTACAGAATTAACGAGGTAGCGTTTTCAAAAACGTTGGTAAAAAAATCAGCCAAAAGTTTTTGATTACTTTTAGGTATCATTATTATGAGTTTAATAATAACAACAAAAAAAATGGGGGTCTATCGCAAAAAGTAATGCCTGTCTAAATTACATGAGCAGGTGGACCTTTTAAATACTTTGTTTTAGAGACCATTGCCTGTTTTTTTCCGATACGATCGCCTTTACTGAAAATAAGTAAAAGTTACCATATAAAGGTATTTATTTATTGACGTATGTAAAGGACTTTTTTAATGCAGGTGGTGTATCCTGAAGCTAATTCAAGTCGGATTGACTTGATTTTTTATACAATGACAACACAATGTTCTGGTTACTATCTTACTGATAATGATAGAGGTTGAAAGGAAAGGGCCATAGACTCCTATCAAGACAAACTAACTAACCAAATACCCTAACTCCTTAGAAGTCTGGCCTTGTTTCACTTGTTATTTATTATACATTAAGTTAGTAACCTAACCAATGATACAAATAGAATCAGTAAGATGTTGATACATTTTAATGTGTTGTTACATGAAGTAGGAATGTAGAAACTTTAGTCACATGAAAGTCGATAAGCGAGTTAGCGTGTTTGTTAGTCTAGGTTAGTTCAGAATCGACGTACCTATCCCCTAGATTGTCTTGTCAACAGCAATGACCGTTTATCGATTAAGTGTCGTATCGATTATTTAATAGCAAACATGGGTGATAACGTTTTGGGCATCCATATCGTTAATTATTGCCAGATAACAGGTTTATTACTGTGTTGGAGTGGCCGACAGTGTACTTAGCCATATACAATATACCCAGGATTACAAGATACGGTTCTTATCATATAATTCATGTTCTTAATTTGTATCTACTATCTAGATACTGTCCGGTTCTACAAATTAAAGTTAAAGATAAAGATTTGTGTCCGGACTCACAAGAAAAATGAAGATGCGACGAAATGCACCATTAAAATTGGCTTTCTTTGTAAAAATCCTAAGATAAATGCCCAATAAAACACTTGATCTAATTAAGAAATATCTATAAAGTTCGATACGTGTAGATATTTCATAATAAAAAGCCTTATTCGGTGACAGCACAATCGATTTCCGATTCTGTAAAAACGTAATTCGTCCGAGGCGTCAGAAACCGCGCGCAATGTCAACGCCAAACGCCGCGAGGCATCCGTCTCGCCCGCGGGCGTTTTTTAAACGATCTCCTTTTCGTATCGTATGGACGAAACTATTTTTTTACATAAACTTTGTATTTAGACTCAGTTAATTCAATAATAATTAATGATACTAAGTCAAAAGTGTAAACCAAACTTTGTGATTGGCAACTAATTTCGACGGCATGATTCCACTGTTAAACAAAAAGTGAAATTACGCAGGGATGAATCATAAAATAAGGTAAATTATAAAAATAATTTCACTTTAAAATCCATAATTTGGTGCAATGTGATCGGACATTTGAGCAGAACGGTGCAGAAAGCGGTCGGAGGTTCGACGGCTGGCCTTGAGGAACCAGTTCTCGGCCGAAACTGGGCAATTATTCAATAAAACAAAAGCATCGCGCCATTTTACTTTTACGAGAGAAATGCAATGCAATTTTACGTAGCTATGAAGTCGCGCTGATTATATTGTACACAAAAAAATCAGGTATCTAAATACTTAAGAGTCAGCTTAGATAAAATAAAATCGTATAGTTAGGTATGTTTGGCCGACTTCCTTCAATTTAATTTTGTATGATAATATTGTAGAGTATCGAACTCAAATCCAGAATTCTTGTTGCAATGTATGTACCTATACCTGTTTCTTACAGGATTATCTCTTGACTCTATACGAGCTACATACAACAAGACGTAAGATTTATCAATTAAGTTGTAGGCAGGTAAAGTAAAGCACAAATGTGAATGCTGTGACAATTACATTATAGTCATTACTAATATCACAGCTAGGTATTATACCTTTTGGATGTACACCGATGCCAACTAAGAGCAAATCTCTCTTGATTGAAGTTCACTTTGTTTGAGTGTCAATTAATAATTGATTTATGTAAACCAACAAAACAAGAACTTTAAGTAGATACCTATTTAAAAAAGTTATTAGTACAGGTTCGGCTAAGATTTAAAAAAAACTAGTTTTGGTTACATTTTTGGTTTAGCGATTTATCCTGCACCTCATCAGCAGGACGAAAAAAAATAACATCAATCCTTGGTAGTAAGTCGAGAAAAGTATCTGATTCCGAACCTGACCACGTACCTCCATTTTTGTTAAGAAAAACAGAAAATGTTAGTGTCTAAATACGTAATAAGTAGTTTTAGTGTAAGAGGTTTGGTTTAATCAATAAGAAAATTATTAAGGTTCGATTATTTTCGGACAGAACTTTAGAGAGTTTTCTACAACTGGCTTCCAGACTTAACAATTACTCATTTTACTACAAATTTCACAAGCCAAATGTTATTATTGGAAACTAGGTTTACTGGCGTGAATAAATCTAATATGGCATATCAATATTGCAAAATTTTATGTGCTGATTATTCAGTGCTGAGCAATCAGACTTGGAAGTTCAAATAATTATTTCTTAGCTGGAATGATTTGGAGTCAATACTAAAAATATAAAATTTTAAACAGATAGGTATGGAACCCAAGATCCTGAAACGCCAAACTAGATGGCTGTTAGTAACTAGATGCGAGACTATGTAACAAATGGTATCCGTTAGAACCACTATAGAAGCTGAACACAACTCTCTGACCCATTCTCCACGCACGTGCACTCCAAATGGGCCCTATTATAGACGCCGAAAGAAACGCCAGCACGAGCCTCTGAAAAATGTACCACGAAATTTGATATGGCACATAATCTATTATTAAGAACACCGCTCTCCCGAAGGTATTGTGTGTCCTAGGAGCGCGAGTCAAACGAAATATTTCAAATGCAAATCGTGCTGACGCCATGAATGTAATAGTTTGTCGTGGCCCGCGCACGCGCGCGCACCGGAAACAAATTATCATACCATATAAGCACGTACGGAATCGACCAAAATCATTGATGTCGCTCGATCTTCAAAATTGCACTAACGAGGAAAAATATAAAAACCCTCCTAAAACATACAATACAAAAGGTGAATAAGTAACAAACTTATAATTTACATTAAAGTTTCTCGCTGAAAAACTAAATCAATTAGCGAAGTTATTTATGTCGCCAGCCAGGTGTAACCGTTACGAAATCGCATTTTTCTCAATTAAATTTCTGTCATTATAGGAAATTGTAAAGAAAAACGTAATTGCGTTTTCTAATTCGTAATGTTTGTTGCACACCTTGCAACCGCTACTATTTTGGACGCGTTTGAAATTTGAATTCGGAAATCGATTTTGTCGACGCCATGTTTTGTTGACATTCGGCTGAGCGCGGCTGCCGGAAATTTATAGAACACCTCGAGATTGAATTTGAAAAAGTTAACGGACGTGGAACAATTTGTTAGGTAAACGGTTGATGCGATGAATGAGATACGTGTCACTTTGTAACGGTTTTTACGCGCACAACGTCGGTTTATCTAGTTCTGCGTCATGTTGAATCATAAAAAGCCGTTGTTTGGTTAAATAAACATTAAAAAACCATTAAGCACAATTTGAGTAAAACCCGAAAATGTACTCACTTTTCGCGATAAAATTTTCTGCACGTTTTTATTGAAATATATACCTATTCCGTAATATATGTGTTCGAGACGGTATCTTAGCTAGAATATTAAGCGGCATTGTGATTCTGAGCCATAATGCGATGTAGGTATCTAGGCGAGAAGCCAACAGCCGACAGGTCGCTGACTTTACACCGAGATTATGCCAATTTCTGATAAACCTGACACTTTGTGTCCGTACTGAAGATGTTATTAAATATCTAATAGGTAAATATTTAGATTTTGTAGACTGGGGGTAAACGTACAAGCGCTTACCGATAAAGATGATTGCCTGATCTCTCCTAAGAGACAACTTAATTTAGGTAAGCTCAAGAAGATGCATTTTTAAGAACGACGTTATTCTATCTATGGTATTTTATTCATGGTCGATACCTTTATTTTTTACTGCATTAGTATTTAGGTAAGTATTTACCAATTGAACATTAATTTCTTTCTTGCGAATGGTTAAATTATTTAGTTGTTGAAAGTTATCATTACTTTATAAGTTAAAGATAAATAAGCGTAGATAGGTAATAAGTAAGAGATAAATAAGCATAGGTACTCAAGAGGGAATATAAGTTCGATTCAACGGACGGTTCCTCATTAAATTTCCAATCAAAAAAGCTCAACCATACATTATTACTGGCTGGTTACAGTAGCCACACATAAGTCAAGTAGAGCAGAATGTAGGTATAAAAAATTAATAATGTAAAGTGCACTTTGTATCAATCATTAAAGATTTTAAACTAATTCAATTTTATTTTTTAAACTAGGTTAATGCAAGTTTTAATTACGTAGGTAATAAATATCATATCACTCTTTAATATAATATTGAATAATTTATTGCATTTTTGTTTAGTTTTTAAACTCCTTTAATCTTTAAAATTCATTCTTACGCAAAAGTAAAAAATTCAGATGTCAGAAGAATGATGAATTACTAAATGCAGACATGAACAAAGTGAATTTTCCACGGCCCAAGCTATCAAAGTTCCAATTTTAAATGTAAATTAAGCAAATACACATATCTAGAGCTTATCTTACTTATCTGTTGTCCATCTCAACGAGCCGCCACGATGGCCCTTATCTGTGGTTTGTAGTGGTTGACGAGTTTCCCAGGCCTTTCGGCGATAGTTCCACTACTGCTCGATAGATGGCGTTGTCAGTAGCTCTGCTAATCAGAGGAAAATACGCATCTTTTAACCGAAATTCTTTGTTATTTTTTCCTTTTCTTTAAAACAAATGTGGTTTTTGAAAACGGTTATGGTACCTACCGGGAAATTCATGGAAGATAAATATTTTTGAATGATTCAATCCTAATAAGAAAAAAAAACTATAACGATACCTATAAAGCATCATCTTTTTTTTTTAATATACCTCCTTCGAGAAATACCTAAGTACCTCATAACCTAGTAATTTCCGAGCAATAGAAACTGCGCATTTAAATAAATCACAAATCATAAAATTCATAAAGCTTGATCAATTTGATCAAAATAGCCTACCTAGGTAGGTATAAAAATACTTTAAAAAAATGGCTTGAGTGATCTGATTTATTACCGACCAACATTTCTAATTAAGGCAATTAATGACTTTTTAAATCTTATTGAAACCCTTTTCCAGTTTAGATATAAATAAGTAACAAAATAAAGTGCCTTTATACACAGTAAGACACTGAAGTTTTTTTTATTTCAAGTGAGTGTTTATATATTTTAGTTATTTCAAGAAAGTGATGCCCCCTATAAAACAAAATACTATTTTGAAAAGTTTATCCAATTCAATGGTATTGCTATACTTATACGTATTCTATTTCTCATTTCTAACTTTATTAATACAGGCGTGAAGGTATGTATGTATGTAACTTTATTAAATTATTAGTTTATTACATACCTACCAAGGTATCACAATAATAATCTATACAAAGTTCAAAATACACTATGGCATTTTTTTTAAACCGTATACATACTTTATAAAACAAACCTAACCTAACCGAATGAGTTCTATACAATGACCTTTTAAAAATTCTAAAATGTTTACGGTTTTATAAATAAAAACCATTATAAGTACATGGGTAGGTAGTATATTTTGACTATTTTGTATTATTTAATTTATGACCCATTAGGTATTTTGCACTTTAAGTATATACCTATTATGATTCGATACCCGGTAACTTGGTAGGTGGGTTCTTCCTAATAACTGTGTAAGATTTGGAGAATGCCCCTATTTACTTACTTTTCATGATAGGTATGATCATAAAGGTTTTTTTTTTAAGTTTCATACCTTAGACACGTTTTTTAGGACGGTTGAAGTTATTATCAGTGACTTAAGTGGATTGTGATGCGTACCTTCCTAGCTATCAATATTTTTCCATAACAGTTTAGCACTGGGCGGTATTGTTTCTCAACCCGTAAAAAACGTCCATTTCCAGGATTTTTTAATATTTTGTAGTTATTATGAAAAACTAGGTTTGTACCTACGTTTCCTTTTTTTTTTCCAAGAAATATTTTCTGGAAAAGGAAAACGAACGGACCTACTTTTTATATACCTAATATCTTCAAAATATTTAGAAATAGGTTTAAGTGGAAAGGAACGTTACCGAATTTCGTATCAAAATTTTCAGCCTCAATATCTTCGTTCACTTTTTGATTCCTTTGCTAAAACATTATTGTGCGACAAATAAAATAAATAATAGGTAAATATAATAATATTTTTTCTCTAATTCCTAATTTTGTATATCAAATACAACACTGCATTGTAAAATTTGTAACCTTAACATAGGTACAACAGCAACTTAATTTGCATGGTAGGTACTTTTTAGCCTTTATGGTAACAACCGCCATAGTCGCACCTGTAAGCGCTTGATAAAGGACATCACTAGTGCAAATAGTGTAATGAAGCTGCTAAGTAAACCTGTGGTTTAAGGTTTTATTTACGACAAATAGATGGCGCTGTAATACCTTCTTTTAGACTAACTTAAGTTAGATAATTTTGACTGTAAAACTTGGTTAATTATGCATGTATATGTGTGTTATAGTTAGCTTGCTTCATCCGGCCACACCTAAACCATGTTTTGTCAACTGGCGAATTCTATTCATCAGTTAGGCAACTGATTTCCATACTAACAGTGGCATTGTCTCCTACGCAGCCTAATCAATTATCTGGCGGTAATAAATTAAATACTTTCCTTACGATAACCATCGATGGTATTTGATTAATGAATCAATCTGTGAATATCGATCTTGAGCCCGGGAAATGATTACAATATGGCCGCCCCGTTGCGAGAGAATGCGTCGCGTTTGTTTAGCGGCGTTTTTTTTAAAATAAATATTTCTTTTTTTTCTTAGGTATTAAAGCAGGCTTCAGACTATCAAATAGGTCTTGGCGGAGATAGAAGTAGCCGCGCAAGATCGTGAACATTGAAAACCCTTCTGCGAGCCCTGTCTCAATAAGGGATAATATGAAGACATGATCATCTTTAAACCAGGATAAATAAAAATAAAAATGTTTTTCTCTTGAAGCAAGAGAGGAATTAAAATAAACATCAACAAGCTGTGACTAATTAACTTGAACCATACTAGGTATAGCCTATAGGTACAGGACCTAGATATGTAGAATATACTTACTACCTAAAACTTTTTACGTTGGTTTGCTTTTTACTATGCCATGTTATTCAGGTAACATGAAGAACGCAAAACGGTGGGGATCTCGAAAATGTATCTTTTTTATGATAATCTTTTGATCGTAGGTACCTATCTATTAGGTAGGTTATCGTAGGTATAGGTATCTAATAAGTTACTATAAGCAGATAATCATCCTTAAGAACATGCGAAATTGGGTAAGACATAGGTAACTAGGTACCTACGTTCCGCTGATTATAATCCAAAAATAGGTACCTACCTGCCTATCGAACTAAATTCATTTATTTATTTATTTATTTAATCTTTATTGCACAAAAGAATACACTTAATATACAAAACTATAATACCCTTAATATGCGAACTAATGCCGTAAGGCATTCTCTACCAGTTAACCTTTGGGCAAAGGAGAGAACTATTTAAGTATTTAGAATTTAACCACTTCCTGACTTGACTCGTTTGGTAAGTAGGTTTAGTGCAATAGCTAGAGGTTAGGTTATAATTCCTTAAACCGAACATGTTACAGTTCTTAAAAATAAGCATTATACCTAATAGGTTTACGAAACAAGAAAGTAAACAAACTAAGTTACCTACCTATTTGTAGGTAAGTACCTAGGTATCTACATATTTAATATGTGTAACACGAATGCAAAAAAAAATCCTGAACCTGAAAAACTTTGAAAGTATTAAAGAATCTAGGTAACTACGTAATAT
This sequence comes from Acleris laterana, assembly GCA_963966035.1. Taxonomy (NCBI): domain Eukaryota; kingdom Metazoa; phylum Arthropoda; class Insecta; order Lepidoptera; family Tortricidae; genus Acleris; species Acleris laterana. Next base: position 10,662,496 of record OZ014450.1, on the reverse strand, counting down.
AATAGGTAATTAATCGGTAAATAATAAAATAACCTAGATATGAAAATATTTTTTGTTAGTTAAAAAAAAACTTTTTTATCTTTTATCCTGCCTATAGGTAATAAATAAAGCTTAATCGCTAAGGCGTTGCGTTTGCTTGTGTGTAGGCAAGCCTGTGCTGATAGATGACAGTCGGAACTGTCATTCACTCGCACACAAACACCGTGGCGTGTGTGCGTAGATTTTGTTTAGAATCATTGCTGTGTTGGTTTGACCATCACACGTAAAGAATGCTCGCCCCAAATGATTTACCTGTTTCTTTACCTACTTTATATTTAAGTAGGAAGGTAAGTTTATATTAATTATTCTAAATACGGAAGTGGTATTGCTAATTAAGTAGGTAGGTTGGTTTTTAAACGGACGAAGAGATTTTGTGCTAAAAATTGATCGGATGTTAGGTAGGTACCTAGGTAGGCATTCATTAGGATATTATTTTTTATCGCGGGAATTTTGTGAGTGTACACAACGCACACACAGAACAACGCTCACTTATAATTTGTTAAGTATAGGTACCTAGGTGCCTCCTATATAGGTTTTTGGTCGGTGTTTTTGGCAAAAAAGTGGAAAGGTGGGTTCCTATAAGTACCTACCTACCTACTTAAAACCCAAATTAGCAAAAGTGCTAAAGATAAAACAAAATTTAAAAAATAGGTACCTAGTGATGCCAGTGTTTCGTGTTTTATAAATTTGTAGTGCTTTGTAATGTCTACCTAAGTATTCTTGTAACTAACTAGGTACCTAAGTGAGTACCTATAAATCCTTATTCTTACTAATAGGTAGGTATTATAAATACAAAAGTGTGATTGTTTCTTAGTTCGTTCCGTTTTTACGGTTTGACGCAATTACTGATTGACGTTAAATTTAAAGAAAAAAGAAAAATACACCCGGTTACCCCGGAAATCAGACAATAACCGAGGAAATAATGATATTCGACTTCTTCGTGGACAGAGTCGTGGGCAAAAGTTAGTTTATAAGAGTAAGCTCGCAATGGACAGTAGATATAATTAAGAGCTGTACCTAAACATATTTGTAAGACCGTAATTTAGGTACCTACTCCTTTAAATCTTGATAACAACTTGCATCTTGCAATCACTTCAACTAAAAATGAAGGATTTACGCTTTAAAACTTTACAAAATGACAAACTAACCTTACCTACCTACCTATGAGTCAGTAAGTAAAGAAATTTAACTAAAATCTTTTAAAACAAAATATCTTTGGAATATAAGTTGAAGCACTGTTATTAAATGTTCGAACACATTAAACATTATCTTAAAACAATTCAAAATAAAAATGACCTAGGTAAAGTATTCAAAACCTTTGTTCTGTAACGTGCACAAGTAAATTTCAGGGACAGGGACAAAAGGTTTTAAAAACCGGCAACACATTAAATGTAATATTTTTTATTAGGTACTAAGGTTATAGGTAATAAGTAAACTTTACTTACCCTTTAATTTTTGAAGTATTACCACCTACTTTTGAAAAACAAACAGTTAAGAAACTTAAGTAGGTAATTAATCCAAATCAAGCCCGGGTTTTTTTTTCAAAATTAAAAAAATACCCGGGCTTGTCATCAAATCAGAATGATTTTGATAAACTTTAAACAGAAATAGGTAAATAATTTAACTGTTGCATTTTTATCTTTATGCAAATAAGAAGAAAACAATAAAGAACTCCAATAACAGTAATCAGTGAGTCAGTCGGCCGAAGCTACTATCGCGTAGGTATTGACAAAACGCGCGACTTACGGCGTTTACCTAGACCATGCCGCATATCTATCTTATTAGGTAATATTCTTAAACAAATTCTACTCCACGATTGTAGAAAAGCGCATGTCGAACACTGTTGTTGTTTTAAAGTTCCCGATAAAAATTATCGACATTCTACAAGGCACATGGCACGGTCAAGATTTAGTCACATCATTAATTTGATGAATTCGGTTTGTTTTCGTCATTAATAACAAATTTTGTTTATTTTCCTCGACGTTTCAAATACCTATTTCTTATTAGATTTCGCACAAGAAAATCAACCTGTTCTCAATCACACTGGAATCAAACTGGACGCGAATATTAATCAAAAATCTCATTAAAGCTCATTAACTTCCCGAGTCATAAAACACTAAGTGCCCATTTTAATTAAAACGGTAAATAGCCAATCTTATTCGACACCTATTAATGAAGCCGATTTGATTTCTCTATTAGTGTGCTTATGAGATTTTCCGTTTGCTAAATGCCTTTAGATTGCGAGATTCGATTTCGAAAAGCCCCATTCGAGCAATTTTTAATTAAGAAAACATCGCAATCGGGATGAATTACGGCTGCTATGCCTGCTTTAGGCAATCTAGGCAGATTCCTACAAGAAAGTAAATAAATAAAAACCTTTTATCATCGCCCGCAGAACGCTGTTAAGCTCGCGGCATCGCACGCACAGTCACAATAATCACTTGTCCAGTATCCAAAAGTGAACTCGAACAACACTGCCAGTCAAAACACAAGGAACACCGAACACTAGGGATGGGAATAAAAGTTGTATCGTTTCGGTCGGCGGGACGCACGACGCTTCACTGGCAACGGTCGCCGGCTCACTGCGCGGTCGGTCGGCGCCCCCCGCGGGACCGGCGCCCCGGCCCCCCCGCGGAGGGCGGGGCCGCCCGAGCGAGTCGAGGCGAGGCGAACGCTTAATTACGCTCAGCGGGCAAAGCGGGACGGCGATAGCAGTGGGCGCGAGCTATTAGCGCGGAGAGCGGGACGACTCGTCTTAAGTATTTTGTATAAGTAATGAGGGGTGCGGAGCATCTCCCGCCAATCTTTAATGTTGATTGCCGCCTCTGTGGCTCATTAACGCCTGGCCCCGCCTCGGTTTAATTACGCGAACGTTTAATTGTCAACTGTTTTTGTCTCGTTTGAATTTCGAACGTTTGTTTTCTCGAAGTGTTTTATGGGCGCGATTGTCTGTGGTTTTAATTGGCCGTTAATACTGAATAATTAGTTAGGAAGGGAAAAGTTATCTTAAAAATGTGGGAAAATAATGAAGGAGACATTGAGCGCGTATTGCAATAGTATTAAGAAGCACAAGTAATTCTACTCGCTTTGATTTGTAAGTAACGAGGTAGGCAGGCAGGTACTTTTTTTATTACTTACCTATCTCTTTGAAAAATCAATAAATTACGCTCATATTTAGCTGATATGTACCTACGTAGGTACTTATACCTACTTGGCACTTAAGTAGATACTAAAGTAGCTAGGTACTTAGAAGGTAACGTCATCTTATCACCAAAACAATAAGTACCTAGGTACATACTTAATTAAACCTACAAGTAGGTATAATTTACAATAGGTAGGTAGGTAGGTACCTACTTACCAAAAATACTTATGTTAAGTAACTAGGTAGGTACCACCTACCTATGTTAAGTTTGTTATGTTACCTACAGTTAATCAAGTCGGTAGGGGTGTTTTTTCTTTCTTCCTTCACCTACCTACCTAGGTAGGTACTTAATTTTGAAATGCAGTCTAGATGATTTTCATCCACTTTACCAACTCTTAGAGTAGGTAGGTACTTAATAAGATTCTTATTGGAATTGGAAAAAGAGACGCTTAGGTCGGTACTCATGCCAATTAGTTAGTAAGTTAGTTAGTAAGTACCTAGCCTAGATACTTAGTACTTACTTACAATGAAATTGCTAGCTTTAAATACCGATTAAATTAGAAATAATTGTACCTATCATAAACAATGTAGCTGTACGTTCCTACCTAATATTTTAATAAGTGAAATATAATCAAGTTCGTAGAAAGAGTAACGTACCTACTATAGTTCTAATACCTAGGTGACACCTTTTTCCGGGAGAGTTAGAAAAGAACTGAGTACCTAGGTACCTAGTAACTGATAGGTACAGAATAACTTGTCTACCTATCTTTGTTAATTAAATCAGATCGAAATAAAGCACTAACATTCTATCTACTTACATCTACATTTTTTTTCGTTAAACGTTAAAGTAGGGACCTACCACTATGTGCTTCCTCGAGATTTGAGCTAGCTCCATACCTACCTACTAAGTTTTATCAAAATCGATTCAGCGGTTTATCCGTGAAAGTGTAACAAACAGACAGACAAAGTTGGAAGGTAACATTTACATTTAAGATTATACTTCCTAGATATAAACTTTTACATTCTGGATAGAGAACATTATTTTATTATAGCTGTTGCCCGCGACTCCGTCCGCGCTGACCAATAAAACACCGCCTATATTATCCAGGGATATTTTTTTTTTTTTTTTTTATGGCATAGAGAAGACAAACGAGCACACAGGCCACCTGATGGTAAGTGGAAACTGTGACCCATAGACATTCGCAATCACAAGACTGCAATGCAATCCTAAGACTGTAAATGCGTTGCCAACCCTGAGGCTAAGATGGAATGCCTCTATGCTAGTCATTTCACCGGCTGTCTTATCCCCAAACCGGAACACAACAATGCGAACACTGCTAATATAGCATTCTATCTACTTAATGGTGAAATAATTTTTGAAATCGGTCCAGTAGGTAGTACCTAGTTCTTGAGTTTATTCGTTTCGAACATACCTACCTACAATAATACAAAAATACAAATCTTTCCACTTCATATTATTATAGTTTAGATATAGGTAGATTTATAATTTAGGTAGGTACCTACTTACTTACCTCAGTTTCATTGATCTAAACGCTATTGGTAGTCATTGAAATCCAATCATCCGATAGTACCTACCTACTTACTTAGGTACTTACCTACTTCAATTAATACAATCATAACTGGACGCTACAATATGAAGGTAAAATAAGTAATTGTCTAAATTACTTATTTTAAGTACCTACTTACTTATTGTTTAAATATTACTTAAGTAGGTAAGTATAGGCATTCTACTCAAATATTTATTTACAATGGAATCTTGTTTTTTTAGATAGGTATAACATAAGAATAAGTAGAACAAAATTTTCTAAAATGTGGTCACAGAATTATCAAAAAGTTTTTACTTATATCTAGTTGTTGGAAATTCTGTAGCTCTGCCTACCCCACTCTGGGAATAAAGGCTTGAGTTTATGCATGTATGTATATGTAAATTTTCTAACAATTATTTTCAAAAACAAATAAAATAAATTTAAACTAAATTCATTAATGTATCTTTATGTAAGTAAGTAACTTTTAGAGATCACTTAAAGGGAAGGGAGGGAAGGGGATTGTGCTTAGGTACCTACTTATTTTACTCTAACGTTAACTGGAAGAGATCCCATATGGGATAACTTCACCTATGTGCATATCTAAATCGATCCAAATATGTTTTACTTATAATTGTCTATGTGCAACAGTTTACATATACCTATATACTTATACTATTCAATAAATAAGTGACATAATTCATTGAAAGTTAACAAAACTGGAGTAAAGATAAATTGATCTGCTCTCGATTGTATTTAATCTGTGACAACTTCGAATCGAATATTTGAATATCCGAATTCGGAACACAGTTTAACGGGTTGTTTGATTGTAACGCACCAATTTAAGTCGAAATATTTTTATTGCGTTTTATTCTGAGACCACCAGCTTATATTAAAATACCTACCTATTAGTTGTGCCTTGGAATGTATTTTTTCTCGATTTTTTGGGCATTTTCCCTGTATTCTCCTAAAAGGTATTTACTTACTTACATTAGTGGAAACCGCATTAAAATCCGTGTAGAAGGTTTTAAATAGCATCTTCATGCTTTAAAAACCACCAGACAAAGACGCATTGTTTTTTGTTTCAAATCTAAGTTACAAAAAACGACGTCGAAACGAGTCACGTGACATATTCTACCACAGATACAAATATATATTCAACTGACTAATAAAGGAAACTGACCAGTGATGTCTTTATTCGTTAGCAAAATACGTACCTAATTCACATGTTTTTTTTTTCTTAAAATTTATTATATTACCTAGGTAAACAGTTCCGTCACTTTTGGATATTATCATCATTAAATTGAAATATAGTCGAAAAGAGAGGAACCAGCAAGGGGAAAAAAATCAATGAAACAAAAAACAAATAAAATATATAAAAAAAACACATGACAATTGGTAAAAACAAGTAAAAACACTAGTGCGAGAAACCAACTTTCCACACGATATACAGCTAGAAACAGTATCTAAGTACCTATTTACTTACCAATTTTTGAACATCGGTACCTATTAGCCTGTCCCTAATACACTGGTAAACGAGCGAGGTACCTACCTAATTTACCAAACTTTAACAAATTAGGTACTTACCTACCTCAAATATTTGGTTAGATTAGATATAGAAAAACATCAAATCAATACGAAATTCGTACCTGGTAAAATATTTAGCCAAGGAAAAATCAATCATGAGGTTATTGTCGATGTGTGATCAATGTGTTCATCCCGAATCTGTTTTAATATCGTTATTTTCATTTTATTCCGTGACATACCTACCTATCTGTGTGATTAATTTAGATAATTACGAAATTCAACATATACCTAGAACCAAAGAGTTACAAATTAGTAAATCAAAATAACGGAAAAATGGCTAGGGCGTTGACTTTATACCTACTTATAAACTATCCGCATTGTCAGTTAAATATAAATACATCTTAAAAATAAATGCGTCTCTAATGCAGCGTGTTATTAAGCATTTCTAAGTAATATAAACTACCTACCTATGTATTTCGAACGCAAGTTGTTATTTGCCTTTCTTCAAATATAACTGTAAAGGTCGAGGTTAATCAATAACGAATAGGATAACAGAGGTGTAAAAAAACAAACAGAACTCACTGTCGTTACGCTAGGACATTGATTTGACGTTTGACGTTGTCCAAAAATAACGATTCGTCGTCACTGGGTGCGTTGCTTTGCTACAAACTGGACATACAGGAATCATATAGGAAGGTACATTTTATTAGGTTAATTAAAATAATATGAAAACCCAGTTGTTACATGATTACTATGATTAGATTTAACGTAAGTAGAGAGTTACTAATATGAAAAAGGGTATCGATAAAACAAATTCTAATCAACATAACCAGGTTTATAATAATTAATAAATCATTGAATGTTTCGGTTTGAATGTAATTGTAAGTTTTTGTTATATGTCTTTTTTTTGCTTTTTAATCTCTTAGTAGATATGTATATTTTTGCAATACCATCTAAAACAACTCATTGACTCTGTTAGAATCAAATTCTTGTGTTCTTGTCAGTAGGTAGGTACTTAGTGGTAAACGTCTGCGATACTTAAATAAAGTAGCTTGTTAAAGTTTGGTGCAAAAAAGTTATCGTTTCAACCCTAACAGATGATAATCAATGGCCAAACCTTGCCCTTACTAAAAAATAATCTTTATAAGTACTTTAGGTCAGCTCTAATCAATCATTAAATATTAAATATTACCAACTTTTTTTAAATATATTTCTAACCGTAAAAAACGATTTTAGATCACTTAATTGTGATGTGAAATTACTAGCATAGAGGCATTCCATCTTAGTCCTCAGGGTTGGCAACTCATTTACGGTCTTAGAATTGCAGTCTTTAGATTGTTGTCTTGAGAATGCAAATGTCTGTGGGTTACAGATCACACGTGGGCATGGACAAAGGTCTCCGAGCTTGTGCGCTTTCTCCATACCACAAAAAAAAAATTTTTGGAAATGGCCTTCGTCCCTTCTACCCTGACAACCTCAGTAGTCACAGTACCAAAATAAAACTGCTAGATCCCAAGTAAATAGGTACAAAAACCGAATAAAAAGTTAAACTGATCATCCGTCTCCATCCGCAGTCTGGTACACTCGTTTATATAGCCAAGTGCGAAGCGGATAAAATGGCATCCCGCGTCATTGTGCGGTGGCCACCCACTGCGCGTACGCATCCAATAAAATAAAAGCCTTACGTCATGTGTATAGCTACTGTAATAACATATCTTGAATATGACATTTCATCAGGCACCAAATCATAAAAAATACCAGTACATATTTGTAAAAATCTGTAAGAGATGTCTGTAACTTATTCACAAATAAATAATTCGTTTTCTAACTAAATAATTAACTAAAATTAAAAGTTTCTTTAATCAATCAATAAAATCAATGCACCTAGATTATTATAAAAAATATAACTTAGGTAGGTACTTAACTGTAAAAAGGCTTTAAAAAGGGGAGATATTCCCTCCCTACCCTATGTACCGCCTTACTCATAATTTTAAAGTCTATTCGTTTAAGATTAACGGGTATTTTTTAATGCGCAATGGCACATGTGGCACATTCTAGTGGAAAAAGTGCTCTGAGAGGATCATTAAGAATGAACTTTTTTTCGTGATATAACAATGGACAGATACAAGAATAATGCAGCCACGAAATTGTCCCAAGTCAGTGTACAAGTGCTGACATTAAAGTCAGCGCTGGTCTTCCGGTTAGATGTATTTAAGAAAGTCTACACAGACGAAGCAGCAGGCGATTTATTTATACTATGTAAAGATAGTAGATGTAAAGTTTCTTTTGTATTAGGTACATAGTATAAAACAAAGTCGTTCCCGTGTCTGCATTTATTTCTGTCTTTCTGTCTGCTAACTCCTTATAGCACGGAATGGATTTTGATACGGTCACCATCACTTAGAGAATGTATGAAAAATTTATATGTATGTAACAAAACCTAATTAAGTTTTAGAAAAATTCATATTATTATTATTTATTTTGGAGTCAAATCGGTGAAATACTGGAAAAGGGCCGAATCTTAAGTACCCGAAACCGACGTGCGTGCATGACTCGATGTATGAATGTGGAAGAAGCGAAAGAAATTTGTCAAGATCGTAGCAAGTGGAAAGAAGTGGTCTCTGCCTACCCCTCTGGGAAACAGGCGTGATTTAATGTATGTATGTATGTAATAACAAATACAATAATAATGTAATCAATTTAATGTATCCATTTTTCGCAATCAGCTCAAGTGGCTCCCAATCCGTGCTCGTCGTAACTTTCATATTTTAAGTCTCCTCTTCAGCATACTTTTCAACCCTGCAACCCCGTGTTACCTTAAGGAGCGTTTCAATTATTTTAATTCAGTTAGAGCTTCCCAAAACCATCTTTTGTCAGTCCCCTTTTCTTCCTCTAAGTTTTACTCCAATTCCTACACAATCCAGGCAATAAGGCTATGGAACGCTTTGCCTACAGAAGTAAGGCGTGCTCAGTCTATTTTTATTTTTAAAAACAAGTTAAAGGAATACTATCTATCGCTTCCGTAGTTTTTCTATGATTGCCTTTACTTTTATTTTTACCATCCTATGACCTCGTGTATTATCTTTGTTTGGCTGATTTCTAGAATTTATGTATATATATTTTATATTTGTATGATAGTATGTATTTAGCGTGTAATTAGTATGTATTTATTAACTAATTTACTTTGTTTATGTGTATATTTATATGTACTTAGTTTATATTTGTGTAAGTAGTTTTTACAAGTTCAAGAGAGTTCTGTATAATTTAGTTTGCACCGCCTGCCATGTATTTTTGTTTTTATTATTTCTCTGTCCAAGGTTGTCTGGAAGAGATCGCTATTTAGCGGTAAGACCGCCTGTTGTATACCTATAGTTAAAATGTACTGTTCCGTGTTTTGTTTTCTTTTGGTGTTCAATAAAGAGTATTTGTATTGTATTGTATTGTAATATTTTGGAACCAATCTAAATTACACCCATGCCTAGCCGGGGCGGGTCGCTAGTTAAACTATAAAATATATCACGGGTTGCACGGATTTCGTCACGTCGCGTAACAGATTACGCTGTTATGGTTAAATTATATTATTATATGGGTCCTTCTCGAAACTGATATCTGGCTTTTTATGTCTCTAAAGTGCTATTAAGAAAGTTAAAAGTAACAAGGGCCCATGGCCGAGGACCTGGTTCGTAAAACTTAGACGGTAAAGTACTATTTGGTTTGTTTTATCTCGACTTGATGAGATGTTTACTAATGCAATTAAATTAAATTAATTTTGCTTTGTAAATACTAAATAGGTAGATGAAATTTAAGTAACATTTCAATTTGGAAACCACTTAACCGTGCATAAAGATAAAGAAAAAATCGCCGTCTTAATAACATATTCTAACAAAATGAAACACTCTAATATCTCTCACTCTAATGTATCTAATTACAACATAGGTAGGTACATACAAACATTCACGACTTCTTTCCCAGAGAGCGGTAGGCAGAGCTACAGAACCAACGACTCTAAGAACTTGTTGTTAATTCTGTAACCACATTTTGCACAATCCGGCAAATTTATAAAGTACCTAATTCCTTTTAAAAAAACTGGATAGCATACCTACCTATTCACGTGTTATGCAACTTGTGCAAGATTGCAAGCCTCCAACAACAACAACAACAAGAGTAAACCAAGTTTGTTATTAGAAAATACTTTTAATTTTCTAAAACTGAACGGCTACCCTAAAAAGTACCTACAAACTTTAAGAAATAAGTGGCATAACGTTAAAATAATAACACCTTCACATAACTATTTCTGTTAAAATCTAAAGGCAAGTGTATAACTATGGTCATAAATTTTAATAATCTTTTGAAATTAAACTTATAAATTACACTTGAGCGCTACCATAACGATTGGAAATGAATTATAAATGAAATTCCATATCCATTTTGATAACAATAATAATACTTTACCTCTTATGAATCAGCTATTATGCATTCATTTAATTAAAAGGCTAGTAACGGTATTCAGTAAAGCGTAGGTTTAGTTTTAAATCAATGCGCTGAATACCTAATAAAACGTTGCTATAAAACTTTTATTATAGAATAATTAAATGAACGTTTCGCAATCCCGATAGATGGCGCTGTAAGTCTACGTACTAGGCTACGACATTAAAAACATATCTTTATTTATTGTCATAAATGCCTTGTACACTTAACGTAAAATGTTCTATTATTATGTTTAATTTAACAAAAATAAAGAAGGGTTTGGACAGGATAGGTAGGGACAGGAACAGGACCTAGGCCCTAGCAAATGTTATCTCTAGACCCTGGATCTTTATGGCAATGACGTCACAATAGGGGATTTTGGGGAGTAAATGGAACGGTGTTAATTAATACTGCAACCTAGTCTATTGGTGTTCTTATTAAAATTTTATTATCAGGCATCCACGATATAAATTACCTATAATTAAATTGACCATTAATCAATTTATCGACGTTGTTCTTAAGTTAACTGACCCTTCGTAACAGATCCAAAGTTGTCCTTAATGACTTGCGGTACTAATAATAATATTTTTTGTCGTGAATGCCTAGTTAATAAAAAATATTCAGTTAAAAAAAGGTCAAATTGTTTTAATTAACACCGTTCCATTTACTCCCCAAACTACCTTATTGTGACGACATTGCCACAAAAATCCGGAGTCTAGATATCAGACATCTAGAAATACAGGATAGCTAAATTACCTACGACAAAAAGTTACACCTTGGCACCGAACTTTTTGCATCAAAAAAAAGACTGGCCGAAAATAACTACGCAAAAAAAAACCTTATTCCAAATTCAAGTTTTTCGCGCGTAAACACGCTCAAGTTTGGCCTAACCTATTGGGTTACAAAAGCGGTGCGGGCGTTGACCCGCGTGGCCAACCCCTGACCTTGTACCAACGTAAACGCGATGTGCTCGTTTTCCACCTGAGTGACACTGTGTCATGAATTAGGTTTGTAGTTTTCTAAAGTATACAATGTTGACACACAGTGGTCATAGAAAGCACCGAGCAAGAAGTTATAAAAAAAAACTTCAGGTTATCTATAACCTTACGTCTGCATAGAGGTATAAAGCAAGACGTTGGTCGTAGAACTGAAACCTATCATCGTGGGATTATTGCATAATATCTTGAAATTGGTTTGTATTTTTTATAAAATAGGTACTATTTAGATAGTGAGTGTAATTTTTAAAAAGTTTTAAGAGATCAAGGTTCAAGGTAAAGTATCTAATAACCATACAATACAATATATAAAACACATTAAAACTCATTTACTTTGAAACTGTAGAAAATCCAATGGAAAAAAATGGATAAGTAAGTTAACAAGGTAGTTAGTACAGTCAAGGAATTTAATTCCTAGTCCACTTTGGACTATGTCAAAGTGATGTAATCAATCAAAGCGTAAGAGACCTTGTGATTTTATTTACAGTGTCAATTTGACATAGTCCAAAGTGGACTAGGAATTAAATTCCGTGACTGTACGTAAGATGTAATTGGTGGGTGGATGGTAATTTACTCGCATAATTCAAGTGTTCCAGCCACATTCAACACATTAAACACTACTAAAATAGTAGATTGTTTAATTGTTTAGCCTCCCAAGCGGAGCGAGGGTGGCTATATTTCGAGTGTCATTATGGTTATTTAGTCTCGCGTTGATTACTCTACTTTTCACGCTGAATGCGAGGAAAAAAAACGACGTTCTATAACCAACACCGTGATTGATTGTTTAGGGGTTTCCTAAGTCATAAAAAATAACTTTAATCCCTAGAGATTAATAATAAGCTTTAGTCCCGATGTGCCTAGACTAAAGTAATATTTGAAGAGCATAAGACGTGAAAACATTATAGTTACCAGTTCGGGCCACTAAAAAAAGGTCTGGTATGTACACTATCATTCTCGCATTTCAATTCACACATGCCAACCAACGCCCCCTATGTATTAGCGTTAAAACTAAGACTAACCGCAGAAAGCCCACCCCATCTTTTCCGCCTTGGAGGAAAAGTGTAGAAAAATGCGGTCGTATGTGGAGCGAGCGTACGTGAGACTTAGAAACGAACCTCACGTGTGCGCCGGTGCTGCCATCTTTTGTTGGGTAGTGAGATGCGTTGGTTCTAATGACGTAATTAAGTTTGTTATGTTGTGGCGTTATCGAGTCATGAAGAAGAAATGTGTTTGTAAACCTTGCGGAAAAGCACCATGATATGTGAGGAAATTTGGGGAAAGAGTGTAGATTTGCTCACATTTGCGTAATTATAAACTTGAATGTCCCTTTTAGATTGCGCGGATTACCTACCTAGCCATCAATTTTATTTCTAGTTTCATATTTTCCCTGCAATGTTTTCGAGGTCATATAATAAATGCAAATATTTGATCAATACTAAACTACATTAATAAGCGAAACGAATCACCTAACATAAAATATTGGTCCTAATAACTTAATGAGTCTTTTTTTACTCTTTATGAAATACGTGTAAAAAAATACTCCTTTAATATTTGTTTTTTACCCGACTGCCACAGTCAGCATCATAAAAATGTATGCATTAACAAGGTTTCAGAAATATATATATACAACCTTATTCCCTTGTAGAGTCGTGTTTACATATTTTCGAAAGTTTAACTGTGTCCATAATATTGGATGTGACTATTTACCTACCTGCTACGTATAGGGATGTTTTCACCCCAATACTTAACCTACTCGTCTTGCCTTTTGTACAAGAGCCTAGTTTTATAAATTTAAGTAATATCATAATTTTTTACATTTAAACTTACATAATTAACTAATTACGTGAACAGCAAAGTGAGTAGACACACGTACCTGAAACAGAAAAAATATGATTTATGTACACTTTACTTATCACAGGCTTAAATTTATATTTAAGATACTTCTAATGGTACCTATATCGTTTTATGTTGTACGACATTATTATTAAAGAAGTTAAAGTAAGATCGTAATTACACAAAGTTTCACATTTGTACTTGCATTCATGTTATTAAGATGCTGTCAGGAGCAGATGACCTTGAGCAGTTCAATGCTATTTGTCTCTCTCTGGCAATATCGATCAAATAATCTTTTTTTTTTCAGAAAGCCGCATAACTTAACCTGTAACATACTTGACAAACACCCGTATTTATAGTCAAGAAAAGTAATTACTTGAGTAAAAGTAATGACTTAAGCAACGATTTTTATATGACATTTGACACTATTAATACTCAAGTAGGTAATTACTTTTTTTCACTATAAATAAGGGTGTAAGTCTTTGAAATGTTACAAGTAAAGCAAAGATGAGGAAATTTAGTTACGCCATTAAAATGGCTTTGAGAAAAGATGTAGGTGATTTTATTGATTTATAAGATCAAGATGATTTTGTGTTTTTAAAATCAATAAAAGTATATATTTCCTAAAATCTTATCAATAATTCTATTCTCAGTAGTTAAATTACCTTGTCCTCAATGAGTTGATTGAAATGCAGTTTTTTATATTTGCATTGTGACCAAAGCAAATAGGTAAAATAAATCTGGCCACGTACCATTCTTGTATGGGAGATCCCTTTAATATTTATTTTATTTAGTCTTTGTTTTTATAGCTGCACTAGAAATAAAGACAGAAAACTTTGTGTAATCTTCAACTGTCTATCTGTTACGGTTCATGAGATAGAGCCCCCTGACAGACGCACGGCGGACGGACAGCGGAGACCTTAGCTTTAGGATCCCGTCGGACCCCTTTGTGTACACGGAACCCTAAAAAGTATCAACGTTATTCTTTCAGATTTAATTATCGTGACTTTTATTTCAAGCCAGGATTTAAAATTTATTATTTCTCCACCCTATACCTCCTTCAAATAACTATTAAGACAAAAAAATCTTATAAAATTCAACATGCAAAATTAAGCAGTAACCCTAACGGGGGCGTATTCGAGTGATATTCGATATCGTTCGGGTGACATTTTCGCAAAATCGATAGCACCCCCTTATTGGTAGCGAAATGATTGAACATCCTTATCGCGACGTTTTTCTAATGGCAGCTCGTGTTTGAGACCCTTTTTTGTAAAGGCGTTTACATACGACAAGTTATACATTTTAATAAAATAATAAATATACTAAAAAAGTTGAAATAGAACATACATTCTTTGTTTAGATAGTAAAATTTATGTTTTAACTTAAAATGAAGTTTTAAACAAATGCGAAATATACATTTTTAGTTATAACAATATACAATATTATCCATTGCAATCATATGAATGAATGAATGAATGAATGATATTTATTTTCCAAAGTAAGAACTTTGAGAACGAAAAACTAGCGATAGGATAGGCTTCTATCGCACATGATAAGCGATGATGAAATCGAGGTTTGATTCGCTCGTTTAGAAGCAGCTCATTCTGCCTAGTTCAAAAAAACAGTCAGATCATAAAAAAACATTGCTCTCTAAAATGCATTACCAGTTTCCGAATAATTATATCTATCACAATTTAAAGTATAATAATGAACCAACCATCTCAGCATGAGAGAGCTGACCGATGTTAAAAAAAATAGTTTTCCGAGACAGGCACCGGACACGAGCCAGTGTGCCGGCTCCCTAACACCCCTTTTCTTTTACATGTCGCGAACTAACGACAACGAAATCAATACCGACACCATCGATGCGAAAATCGTGAATAGCGAAGTGACGCACACACACATTGTAATGTATACGGGGGTATGTGTGAGTGCAAATCATATGCACGCTGCGAATGTGTGCGACGAAGACATTGTGTAGGGTGACTATGAGTTGGGATGATGTGGGGATTTTTAAGGACGGGTCGTTATGTAATTTTAGTGATTTAGAATGCTCTGTATGTTATGATAATATCGAGTTTTTGATTCATAATATATTAATATGGCAAGAAGAAGCATAGCTACCCAGAGATCTATGTTAGTATATAAATTAAAGATAGGAATTGTTTGCTTTCAGTACGTTTCGTTTTACTTTGTTTTAATCTGAGTACCTACTGAGTTATTTTAGTAAAGTAGTTTGGAAATGTTACATTAAAGTTTACATTGAAGATTAAGGTGTTGTAATTTTCGCAAGTACCTAATTCTTTGTTAAGTACGTAATACCGTCGTCATTTTGAAAACTTAACTGATCTTATATTTAAATGATGCATACATGTTAGATATACAGTCGACGTCATAAATATGTTAACACTTTAGTACCTTGTCTATACGTCATGTTTAAACTGGTATATGAAATTGTCATAGCGGATAAAGTGACGAGGTACTAAAGTGAAAACATATCTTTGACGTCGACTGTACATACAGAGTTAATTTTGTAACCTAATAAAAGTTAGTATAAAACATTCTCCTAAAGACGCATACTTTATATCCTCAGCACATTAAACTAACATTGTTGTTCAACCTTGAATCCTATTTTATTTCCAAACGCAACGTCACCCCACAAATTGGTAAAAAGAAAACGCATTAACACATATATGAATAGTCACACATGTTAAGAGCACGCACACATGCCCGCTGCCTCCCACACTCACACCCCGAGTTTCCTTTAAAAATCACCCCACGCCGCCCTCGGGACTCTTTTGATAAGGAAATGCAGACATTTCAAGAAAAGCTAAGTACCGCGAGCTACCAGTACCAATATAAATTCGTATAAGTACCTAATTATAATGTTGGTATGCTTGTTGACAAATGCACAGGGGCTTTCTATTGTTAAGTAAAACTATATAGCTTCTGACAACTTTAAAAACAAAATTCCTAAGGTGACTCATACTAACCGACCTCTACTTTTACTACGTTGGTCATCCTGGGGCTCCAATATACTCGGTAGAACTATATTGTTTTTGACATATTACCGTATTGTTTTTAACTCTGTCGCCATTACCTACTGTCAAATAAATAAGAGCTATCATAACGTTGACAATACGATAACAGATCAAAAATAACGAGTAGAATAGAGCCACAGGATGACCCACGTAGTAAAAGTAAAGGTCGGTCAGTTTTGAGACACCTTTTCGAATGTTGTTTTAAAAGTTGCCAGATGCAATTGTTCCTTCAATTGTTTGCGGCCAGTTACAATTCCAGAACATATATAAAAAAATAACAACCTCTTTAGTCGCAATAAATATAAATGGAATTACAATTTGTAGACACTGGCCGCTAACTTTTACGGTGTTAAAACAGCGAACCCCAATTTAAACATACCACTTAAAAGCCCTAAAGCGAGAGATTCGCTAATAATCAGGCTCCCCTATTAATTAAGACCCCGTTTTAATTGGCTTGAAAACGGCACCTGTTGCTCGTCACCCGTCCCTGTCACCCGGTTATCCCTCTTGGAGGCTGTACCGGCCCGTATCCGGATAACCAACACCAGAAAATTCAATTTTAGAACGTTCTAATTGGGCCCAAATGAAATTTTCAGTATCGCTCCCCGGCCCTTTGTTCGCGCGATACGGACCGTGCCTTAATTGCTTCACAAAATAATGAATTAATTTTATTTACTTTTTCATCGTCTGTCCGAGTCGAATTTCGAATTTCGTATTCGGGTTTGGTAATAATTAAAATTTAATTGCCAGACCTAAAAAAAACTTTTTTCAAACAGCGTGAGTATAAACAACCTTTTTCTCGCAGTCAATGAACTGCTTATATGAACATTAATTTCTTATTTTTATACCACAGAGATCAGAGACAGCGCAAAAAGCTACGTTAAACCTGATCACGTCGTATGACGAACACTATCGACACCAACATTCCACGGTTCACAGCTTTCATACATTTAATTAACATCGAAAAGTCACATAAGTTTAGGCGAGTATCATACAACATCTTTATCATTTTCCGACAAGAGCTATGGTCCCAATAAAGTAGAGCCTACCACATAATTCTATCGATAATGGTAGCGACGCCTACGCTCGGATTAATTAACATGTGACGGTCGATACAACGGGCTTCGATATCGACAGTCGATAGTCACAGATAAAAACAGACGTAAAGTGTAAATTTTGTGAGAATACTTTATCAAACTTTATTGGCATCACTACTATAGATAAATGTACATAGGCGAACTGATCCCATATGGGATCTCTTCCAGTTAACCTTGGAGTAGGTAGAGTAAAGCAACGACAGTGCAAGAGGATCAATGTTGTCTATGACTGTACTGCTCAACTGAGGGTCCTGCAGTCAACTGTGATTAGCTTGGAAATAACTGACTACGTATTTTTGCCTCAGTATTTTGTTTGGCCTTCGCATAACGACACAGGGTAGTGATTCTCTCAACAACGACGGTCGGACGGACGAGGTTTTGTTCGCTCTGACGACGGGACTACTTAAACTCACCGCTGCGATTTCGCTCGTTCGTCCGACCGTCCTTTGTTTTTGAGAGAATAACACCCCTGATATTGCGTTGGCTTGGCACTGTCTGTGGCTGGAATGCCAGGGGTCCTAATATGGCTGCGTTTATCGCGTGACAAAGTTTGGATAAGGCATCCGTCACCTTCTGACACGTAAATAAGTACGATAGTGACAGATGCTTTATCCACATTTGACATGCGATATAGACGCAGCCATACCCGCTAGTATTATACACTCTAATAAAAAGAGTGATACACACATGCATTCCGAAATAAAGCTAGTAGCCATAACTATAGGTAGGTATTAAACATTTATGGTATACGGGTACAAACGACTATACGAGTAAGTCTTACTAAAGTTATTTTTGTTATTTATTTACTGATAAACAAACAATATTATCATATACAGTTATAATTAGGTAAGCTTATGATAAACACACTAACAAAACTTTTTTTTAATGCAATTTTATAAAAAAATGTACCAAGAGAAATTGTAGTTTTTACTTAAAAGTTAGAGTTAAATAATATTTATACAAAAGTAGTACCTATTAAACTAATAGATGTGAAATAAATTTCTTTAAATTTTCAACGGTAAATAAGCCAAAACAAAAACCTACAAAACGACGAAATAGTGAACCATTCGTTGTTAGCTGTAGCCATCGGTCGGTGATACGGAACAGAACTATAAAGACGACATACATTTTTATGACACTGGATTAGACTTCAATGAGTCATTCTCTCTCGACATAGCTCGGTGTAAGGTGCGGCTGCTAATGCTAAATACTCGTAGGTACGGTAAAAGAAACTGATTTCTAGACCATTTTGGACAATGTCATAGTGACGTTATCAATCAAAACGTAAGAGACTTCTTATGATTTTATTCACAGTAACACTTTGACATGGTCCAAAATGGTCTAGGAATCAATTTCCTTCATTGTACCTAACTATTATTTTAGAAATTACTTTACATTGACGAGAAGAACATCTGTTTTTACTACCTTTAGTACCTGAGGTAGGTTTGGATCTCTTTATTTTTAAGATCGTTACTTTAACAGGGTCATTGGATTATTACTTCGTTGCTTAAATACTAAAGGGCCACAAATCAAAATGTGTTTGTGTTGCAGTTAAATTCGGAATGCTATATATAAGTTTTAAATCAAAATATATCTGTTTTTGTTTTGAGGCGCTTTTGTATTTTAGCAGCGAGTTTTCTCTATAGTAACAATGATCTGAATAACATCGGTAAAGAGGGTTTCAACGGGAAACATCCCCATAATGTGACCAAGGAGTTAAATCTTAAAGTTTAATCAAAATAACTAATTAACGGGCGACCCAACTTTGATTCACTTCCGTATTGCAGTAATTACCAAAAAGATACAGGATGTCCATAAACAGACGTCACCCCGCTTAGGGCTGATAGAGCAGCTATAAAACTATCGATTTAACTCCTATGTATATTCAGCGATTTTTACTAGTTTCGGAGATATATTAGATTTTTTGTTATTTTCCATGTCATGAAAAATCATTAATTTCATGTTCTTTTTTCTTGGGTTTTTTTCAGTGGTACCTATCTTATTTAATTAGAATCATTACGAATCAGCGAAGTTCTTAAACCTATTTGCCTTTTTTTTTAGGTAATCACATTAAGTTGTTTTTTCCATACAAAGTAAAACGCAAACACTGGGACACCATAGATCAGCCCTGTACGAGTATATACTCTAAATACTCCAAATACCATATCTTGAACCGTGTACGAGTACCTAAGTTATGCAAACCAAGCTAGTACACACAAATTCAAATTAAATATGAGTAGGTCCTAATAATTACTGAAATGTTGAGTAAAAATCATTGAGGCAATAAACTAGTTGGCGTTCGCGACTTTACTTCACATTTATTTAGAATTTTAGAAGGAAAAGTAACTTGTAACGTCAATACCTTGCTTCGGTCTGTCGCCCAAACTAACATCCTCTCAAATTCAAGTTACTGGTAAAATGTCTCGAAATTATATACTAGTTAAGAAAGATAAACTTCCTAGTTTTTAAATATGTCAGATAAATGTCATAGAACTGGTATTAAATCACTAAGTGCCTAATCAAATGTCGACGTCAAAATTAAAACAGACTTAGTTAGTACTTACAGAAAAAACGGTGGAAAGAGTCATGGTAGACGTTGGCAAAAATATTATTCTGAATAATTAAAGTTGAATATTCCTGACATCAACAATAACAGTTTATTATGCGATGTATTCGTGAATCTGAAGAATTTGCATCCCTATCGATATGTTTAAAACCTACTTAACTACCAGGCAAATATAAATGGCCAAGGCATTTTAAAACGTTCATTTGAACCCACATCCCGCTACAATGTCTAAACCCATATTGAAGTCTATTGAGGTGTTTCGTTGACACGCAACCGGACCCATGTTAGTTTTCTACATGTATTTGCCTGTTTGTTGCGGATTAGAGAATTCATTTTCTGATGAGAAACCAACCGCAAACGTTTGTAAATAGGAGATTTAGACGCTTTCAGGTAATAAAAGAACCGGGTATGTAAAATATCTCTTTAGAAACAACGAGCGTTACTTACAGTGAAGCCGTCAATAAAACTGTTGGTTTCTTTGACCAACTTGTACAGTGTCCTGTATTTAGAGGTCCAAGATCAACCTGTATATATATATCTTGCCTTTGCTCTATATAAACAATGTAACATGGGTCTAGTAAAAATATTACAGTTTTTGAAATAATCGGTATTCACAGAAATTTTGATATTTTGCGTTTCAGTTTTCTTATGCCACTTCCACAATCGAAAGTTTTTTTTTATCTATCGCTAATTAGTTGCGCTATAAGATGTCTATATCACAATCATTAACACACTTTTGTACTTTTCTTTAGAATCAATGTTATAGTTACAATCTTGGACTTGACAATAAACTAGGTCGAATTTTAAAGTACCTATTCACCCTTTGGAAACTGCGTGGCCCGCTAGCTAAAAACGACTAATTTAATGCGGGGTTAATTATCCAAATAATAAAAATTAGTCAATATATATATTAATTGCGAAAGGATCGTTTTGTAGTAATTACTGTAATACTAAGTAACATTAAATAGGTATTTCAAATGTTTCGACGTTACCATAAGACTTATTTTTATCGTAGAATCTTCTTGTACGTGGCGATGGACTTATTATTAATCTCAATAAATATATTCATATTATATATTTCACAGACAACCTAACTACAAGACAAAATTTAATTTGATTTTACATAAAGAATTCATATCGAACTCGGAAAATGTATGTTTCGATTTTTAAATTTAATCGTAGCCGCCATCAACTATTTTGTGACCGTTGTAAATGCTCATGAATGAACCAAACTGACCGGCGCGCGTGTGTGCCGTAAGCGCACGCGACGCGTGTGTGTGTGTTTTTTGTGAATGGCCGGCGATATCCGGTCCTATACACACAGTATTGACTGTTCAGGTTTTGTTATCATCTCTCGAACTCTGTCTAAACAGGAGATATAAAAATGGTGTTTTATTGCCTTTTACAACTCTCGATCCTCGGACATCGAGATTGTATAAATACTGTATCGAGGTAAAAAACCGTTGTGGTGTCAATGAGTCGCTGTTTTAAACAATTTAAGGATGGAATTTTAAAATTAGAGCGCGTCATAAAAATATATTGCGCTGTTACTGTATGTATGAGAGCTCTTATTGGATATCTTCGGTATTAATGCGGATTTCACAATCTTTTGTTGGGCCTTTAAAATGGCAAGGGCGCGAATGTTCAGTTTCTTTTCACTTCAGATTGTGTGCTAAATATTTACCGATTTTCGTCAACGTTGCGTTCCAACTTTTTGCCCTAACTGTGTTTGAAATGATTTTATAAGTGATAAACACAGGCTTAAAATAGTGTGAATGACAGGAATATTGATTTCTTTACTCACTTAAAAAGCTATGCCGGTTTACTTTTGTTTAAAACTCATTTTACCCTTAATAATTTTTGATAATTATAAGGAATGTTTGAACATAAAAAATAAAACCAACGTCGAAACAAAAACTCCGAATCCTCTCACTTTTGGGATATGTTAATCCCGATTTATTCTCGACTAACTTATTCGGCCGCGGTCGGTACAAAAACCGAATATTTGGGATCGCGTGGAGGCGCTTTTACTGGTGTAAAACGAATTAACACGGGCCCGGGACAAATATATCACGATGTTTTGTATTGCATAACGTCATTCTGGATGGTTTACATTTTTGATAACGGTTGGTAGGTTGCCATAGGTTTGGTGACGTAAGATTTTGGGTGTTATTGTGTCTATAGATAGGTGTAGTGCAACAACGAACAAGTAAAGTTGCTTTGGATTTTGGTGTTGGTACTAAAATCTTATTACCGGTGTAGAACGATTCCGTGTGGGATTGAATTTATAATGAGTCAACGTTTAAATTACGTTGTTTTTAGACTTACACTCAATGTAAATATCAATAATTTTAGAAAATATAAATATTGATTAGTCTAAAGCAACATATTAACACATACTTTAAGTTGCGTAAGTATGACTTTTTATGTTAATCATTAAAAAGACATATTTCATAGAACTTTAACTTTATTGTAGGTAATTATAACACGAGATGTAACTTTATAATATCTAAGAACATCTATTAACACATGCATACCTCAAATCAAAAAACAAAATCTGCCGGCCATCTTAAAAATTCAACGCTATCCCGTCGCAAACGTTATTAAGAGACAGACCACGGGAACAAGAACCCTAACCCGCAAAACAAGGCATCGCCTTATCAAAATTTAAATTCGGAAAAAGCGGGGGCCTCGGCTCATTTCAATAACCGTTATTTTACCGACTTCAAAAACGGAGGCTCGTATTTTTATCCCCTCCTGTGTATATACTTATACTTGATTGATGGGAGCTTGAGACAATGGACAGTGCGAGCGAACTTCGCGATTCTAACGCTTTATTTTATTTGTATCGGAATAACGAGACGACAAACGTCGAGATCGACTTAGATTCGGGATTAACGGGCCTGCAGCTGCTGCGAATCTTAATAAGTGTTTGGGACGATCGACTACGAAAAAACGGGTGCATCCGACACTTAGGTTTGTCTGTGGGTAAATATAATGTCTACATGACTTATAGGCAATATTATCACGCATCCGCACAAACAAAGATATTCATAAAATGCTGCTTTTATTTGGTTTTTTGTTTAGATTGGCGTTTGTCATGTTGATGTATGTTATAGAGTTGTGTAATAACTCTTAAAACCGACTTTGGGTTTGTGCTTGTTTCTATCCTTTTAAAGAGCTTTGCAGTGTATTTCCTCAAGATATTTTTTGTCTTTGACCTATGTAAATTTAAAGCAGAATAGGTACTTTCAAAGTTATTCGATCGAAACTATCGAGCGCTCGATTCTTAAAAAATGGACTCGGTGTGCTGGTTTGATAGCAATGAAGGAGTAATTTAAGCCTAATCCAAACTCATTTATTTTACTATGAAAACGGAGTAGATATTTACTAGGCTACCCTAAAAGGAGGGCAATGTTGTTAGTACTGTATATTTAAAAAACTACTTGAGTATATTATTACTATAGCTACCTGTTATTTCTGCATTCCTTGCACAAGCAATTTTTGCACTCACTCGTCTAGAAAATGCTAGTTCCCTCTTTCACCCCCTCTAATAGAAACTGTCATCTCTTCTATGCAATGCATATCATTAATGTCTAATTCAAAGTTTTAATCAAATGTTAAGAAACGTAAAGTAACAATAAAAGTGTCCCTAGCTCTTACACGGAGCTCTAAAGCAACACTTATGCGACTGTGAGTGACAAGTGCTGTAATTTGGTTGTATTGGCGTGGTGCAAACAGCAAGTAGCCTCATGCGTGTGATTGGAAGAAGCCTTTACAAGGGCAATTCGAGCGCGAAGCGCTTTAACATGTAATCTGTGCTGTATGAGCCATAATAAGCCTAATTTTTGACAGGTGTGAGTCTAAAATTATGTGCGGAGTCGGCGATTGTAATAATGTTGAATGTTGAAACAACGATGAAGGCTACTTTATAGCAAAGAAGTTCAATATGCAAGGTTCAATATTCACTAAATCATTAAAGAAAAAACTGGTCACATAGATAAATCTTTTATTAGTTTTAAAATAAATTCCTTAAACCATTTTTTTTTATGGCATCGAGTAGACAAACGAGCACACAGGCCACCTGATGGTAAGTGAAAACTGTGACCCATAGACATTCGCAATCACAAGACTGCAATGCAATCCTAAGACTGCAAATGCGTTGCCAACCCTGAGGCTAAGATGGAATGCCTCTATGCTAGTCATTTCACCGGCTGTCTTATCCCCAAACCGGAACACAACAATGCGAACACTGCTGTTTGGCGGTAGGTTAATGGATAAGATGGTGGTAGCGATCCGGACGGACCTTGCACAAGGTCCTACCACCCGCAAATTTGTACACGAACACCAAAAAAAAATTCATTTAATTATGTGCAAGTATGATTTACTAGCTTCTGCTCGCGAATTCCAATGTGTAGATTTCGACTATCGTTATTCGAAAAGTAGCCTATGTGTTAATTCAGGGTATAAGCTATCTCCATGTAATTTAGTAAGTTTCGTTTTATCCAAGCCGTTGCAGCGTGAAGGAATAGTAAACCAACACACAAACTCAAATTTATAATTTTGTTTTATAATTTATATCAAAATTTCAATTTTGGTAGGTACATGTTAATTAGACCACAGCTTCTCGTCCGTCTGTTTCGTTGTTTGTATGTTCGGTACTTTTAGTGTCAAACTATTTTAAACTAAATTTCTGATGAATAGAAAATGTTAATAATAGCACAGAACTGGATGACAATGAATATTTATTATGGTACCAAACTGTATTTAATTAATCTACTTTATCAGATATTCGTCTCGGATTAAACGATAAACATGCTCCCAATTTCAAGAGGTCACATCACAATCCAATCCCACATTTACGACACGCAGGTCCCATTACATCATTACTTTCATAACAACCATAATCTAACTTAGCGCGAGTACAACGAATGTGAAAACCGCGTAAAGTAAAAGCGCACATTCATTATTTCCTACATAACTAGTCATTGATTATAACAACATAAGCAATGCCACATACGCACCGTATTACCGGGGGTAACAACCACGACGGAGCCAACGAGACAATTATACCAACATGGAAAGACATGTCATTTTAACATCGCGAAATTTCCTAATGACAAACGCCGAGGTTCGTCATTGGGAATGGCGGGGACGCTTTCACGGTGCGCTGTCACTTAAAGAAACATGGCTGATCAACGGCAGGGTTTGAGTTGTCAGTGTTACTGTCAAAACGATATAATTTCAATATTTTTTAGATATTAGTTGTAAAAATATGACTATGCGTTGACTTTCCAGTATTTAAGATTTAATTATTGGTTATATGCTACCAAATTCCGAATGTATGCTGTTGGTTTTAAGGTACAGCATGATGTCAAAGTCATCGATATATTATCACCCTAACGCGCACATACAATACATGCTAATCTAAACGAAGATAATGGATTCTATTCTAAATAATTTTATAACTTTAATATCGTGATCATATATTTTTGATGGTATACCTAGTAGCTCTACCGTAGTGGTTTTTACTGTCAAATAAATAAGATCTATCGTAACGTTGACAATACAATAGCATGTCAAAAACAATATGGTATTACCTAGTAGAATAGAGGTCCTGTCAAGAGAACAAGAGTTGTCGTAGCATCAACGAGATACGATAAGAGTAATATAAGCTGAAAGAAAGTGGAATATGGAGCCGGCAGCAGCAGAAGGAACAAAGTCGTATACAAATAATGTAACAAATAGGTAGTTATATATTTCTGTGTTAATATTGACGGAATATTGACTGGGTCTATTAGTATGCAAAATAGGATCCTTATAGTCGTATCTATCTGACATTAATGTTATATGACATCCGGTATAGGCTCGGCTACTCTCACTCAGACAATGATGATTAGGATCTGCCTTGGATCTGCATTCGAAATGGTTTTGGTGATAGATAGGAATGCGCCAAATCAATAGATACTATTTGATATACTCAAGATTCGATACTTTTTGCTACTAAAGAGCCATATTGGAGATACAAAAACGAGTAAAGCCCAGTGGCGGTTTATAGAAGTACCCTTTTATAATGTTCCTTTTTTCACGGCCTCAGCTAAATACAAAATGAAATCTTTGAACATTGGTAATGTTGCTGGCCGTTTATATGTGACACACCTAGCAGTGACCAACATTTAAAAAAGTCAAGAAGCCAGTTCGAAATTCAGTTGTTTCACTAACCGGTCGGCTCATTGAGTTCGTCATTTAAAATGTAATAAAATCTGCTATGTCTAAAGTATTAAAAATATTTAATAAATAATTCGAGAGCTGTAAATTAGAATATTATCTTAATTCGCATAGCGTTCTAATGGGTAATAAACTTCTATTCTTATCTAAGAATTATATTTACAAAGGGGACGTGGACTAAATTGGAATCAGTTTCTATTAGTATTATTGTACTATGAATAAGTAAAGGTTGACGGTGGCGATAAGAAATATATTTAAGCATGTTTTTACATACTTAGTCGCGTTTCGTTACCTCACTGTTTAATTAAAATTGTTTATTCATTTGAGACAGCTACGAGATATTTACAGAGTATTAAGGGTAAATGTTTCATAAACAACTATTGCAAAATTATCGTTCACTGGGACGAGTAAAATCTATAAAACAATTAATGTAAAAAATTAAAATCAAGTGTAAATTTTAAAATTTTAAAATTTACTTATTTATTAAAGGTCACCCTCAACTAAAATAATTAACTGTTCTTAAATTATAAAAGCCCTTTGTCTCTAGAACACTGACGTACATTTAAAGAACTCAAACGACAGAAACATTGTTCACATTCACATCTCCGATCGCAACAATACTGTTCCAACCAAGCCCACGCTCCTCGAATCGACTAACATCAAAACACAATCAGTATGATTATGTTGCTAATGTGTATATTGTATTAATGACGTTTGTGAGAAGGCAATTAAAATATTTATGTTAATGTCGAGCCAGCAGGCGCGGACCGGTCCGACGAGCTTTTCGTGATCGAACGCTATCAATAATTAATTAATCAAAACAATATAAATGATTCTTGATGACTCGCTTTTATAAGACGTTAAAATGGGCACAGGTGATGCTATCTGTTGGGAGAATAATTTAGAGTTTACAAACATCCTGTGTAGGTGGTTTTTTATAGTAAACTTGGATTGAACGGTCATTAAATTAAGGTATACTTGTAAACTGTCCAGCCAGACTGATAAGGTAAAAGCGAGCTTGTCTATGTATCTACCTATTTATTTGCTTACACATTTAACTGAACCGAGAAAACTGAGGATAATTTTTCATTACAGAGTCACAATAGCAACAATTGAGGTTGACTCGAATTAAAAATACGACGATGATTTAGCATTAATTAGGTATACAATGAAGTAGGTACGTAAATACACCTATGCACAATTAAATTCGGTTGCCTTAGTTCCGCCTTGCCGCACAAACATCAATTATCATAATTCCCTATTCAATAAGAAAAACGTTCTAATAATTTAACAAGTACACAAATGACTGCTAATCAACTTTAATCATTCGTATCTCGAATTGGGTTGCCGTTATTAACGTAATGACGGTCGGAACATACAAACAAACAAACGCTGCAGGTAATTAAAGAAGGGGTTTGATAATGGCCCGATAATTTCGCTCCAACAGCAATTTTCTAGAATTATAAGAGTAATGGCGGCGTTTGATTACGTTACTATCAAGTTTGAATGTTCTATGATATATGACGAGGCGATAGGATTTATAGTGCCGAGTTAAATGCCCACTTAACTTTGTTAGAAGTTTAAAATTTAATTCGAAAATGATTATCGCATTAACTTTGTTAAAGTCATTTAGGGTACCAAAACAATGTTCGAAGTTGTTCACTACTAAACATCCACTATGTGATATCACAGTTAAAACATCAGTTAAGTCAAAATTATCGAAATGCAAGCATTTCTTAATGTTAATTGTTAATTTTGACCACTTCAATGCAAGTTGTATTTCTATCGAGAGATTTCTTACAAAATATCACCACTTCCCTGATTTTGCCTATCAATCAATTCTTAACCTCAGACCGCCTCGGCATTTTACTGTGTTACGAACCTACAACATTTCTTACACTGCGTCGATCGTACGATCAAGTACTTGACACTTACAAAATGCACTGATGGATCTAGTTTTGCTGGTTATTGCGTCTTTGTCGACGAGCTCGCTTATTAAGAGACCAAGGAAGTAAACGTGCAAGGGCTTGAGTCAGTGAAAGCGTTAAACAGTAATGTATCATTCTCTGTACACTGTTGTTTATTACTGACTTTATGGCCACGCAGACCTACCTAGTGTTTCTTAGATGGATTGATTAGTAATCTCAATTATAATTAGTCCTAATGCATCGTTAGTTCAAATTATTGTTTATTCTAAAACTATTTCCGACTGACCCAACAAAACTAGAAATTTTGGAAACCCTAAAAAGTTGCCTGACTCGCTTCAAAACCAGTTTAACTCAAATGATAATCCGAGCGATACATTAGGATGAGTAATCTTAGAACAAATGATGAACTCCCGTCTCGTATATTAGCAAGGCAAAGATAAAGAACTAACAATGCTAAGTCCGCCATCTTGCTTTCATTTCTTAACTAACCAATCAGGTGACATTGTCCGCGATTGTTGCGGGCGTAAACACATCGTAAAGACTTGCTGTGATGTGTGACGCTTTGTTCATAGCTACCCATTTACATAGATGATTTGTAACTCCATTTGTTTTCAAGCTGTTTGCGATAGGTTAAATTAACAGGACGTTTTAAAGAGAGAATTATTGACTGATTTTAGAAGAATTAAAATGGTGAACTTAAAATACGTTTAGGTATATACTGAATATGAATAATTGTCACTGAAAAATTTCTTAACCTAGTCGTAACTTTCAGAAAATGCATAAAGGAAGCTCCACTGTTTAGCCGTTGGTATATAAGAATGTTGAAACAAAACTCTTTGCGCAAAATTTTTACAGTTCCAGAATGTAGATGAGACCAAGTACTAAAGGAGTCCATAGTTTTGACCCTACTGAAAACGGACACAAGTCGACTTAGCTCGAAGTAAAGTAGGATATGGGTAGATAAATCGTGTACCTATGGAGTACCTAAACTAGACTTAAGTATAACGTGTTTTACTTGAATCCTTTTATCCTCTTACACTAGGGGCTCAGCATTATCATTCAGGCAAAGAAACCTAACATTCAAGACTCCATCAACTGGACCTGGAATAACTGAATATTCAACTTTAAGTGCATCACTCCTTTCACTCGTAATTTTGTGACCAAACAAACTTCGTTATTGTTTATGTCTTTGGCTTCAAAACAATATAAATCTACACGTACGTAAATAAGGCTTTGATTGTGAGTACTAGCCATCCATTAATACCCTCTCGTAATTAGCGATCGCGTGTTCCAATATGGCGCCATAATTCGCGGCGTTACGCGTGATGGACTTATCCCGGGACACGCCGCGGGCGCAGGATAAATTACGCGATCGCAGCGCCGGAGACAATGAACGAGGGTATTCTGCGACTATAGGGATACATGTTGGATTCTGTAAGTACCTGAGCAAAAAAGAGGAGTTTAGGTTCCTTCTACAAAAAAAAGTCATCATCATTATATCTGCAAAAACTTGGCCTGGAAAATAGGGTTTCTAAAGATCGCTTCAATGACAGATTTATTGTCCAAGAACAAATTATAATAGTCATCAATAGTTTAAATTAAAACGTTATGCAGCTATCATGTGGTTATTATGTGCAAAATGTGGTTATAGAATTAACAACAAGTCGTTAAGAGTTTTTGATATTCTGTAGCTCTGTCTACCCCACTCTGGGAATGAAGGCGTGAAGGTATGATGATGATGATGTAGCTTTTTTTGGAGCTGGGAGAAGACACAAGGACCTAATAATATTTAATCAAGCGGACAGCGAAGCCAACCAGTCGGACAGGGGAGAAAACTAGGTAATACAAATGAGAACAATGTTTTTTCACAAAAGAGTGATCAGACTGATCCAGAGATCGGAATAGGTAGAGCTAATTTGCCTAAACTTGACGCATATTCATTCATGCGTGAGCGAAATGGGAATACATTATTGAATGAAGGTGCATCAAGTTTAGGCAAATTAGCTCTACCTATTCCGATCATTGCTGATCAGGGTGGTCTATAGTGAAAACTTCTCTGACAAAATAATTAACAGATACCGCATTTGTCCAAAGAACATAAAAGACGAAGTTCATATGAATTCCTTTACCTGAATCGCAAGAAAAATCCTCAGACTATTCAAGCGATCCTCAATTGTAAACTGGTCGCAGAATCCCCCCGCGGCTGGACATGCGCCCGCGCTACAAATTACAATCAACACGGCGGACATGTTCGCACGTGGGTACGAGACTTTCCCTATCAATTTACAACAAACTGCTTACTTATTTCCACAGAAACATATCTCACCCAACCATATCGCAGCAAATACAACCCTGAAGAACGTAAGATAGGGTTCAGATTCTGGTATTATACACATGTGACTTAGTGCGTTGAGAGAGTACGTGGACTAAATACATATTATAGGCGTTTGTGTTTATTTTATTCCAAGTAATTTCTCTATTAGGACACCTACAGTCGTGTCCCGTGGGTGTTTTTCTTTTGTCTATAGATCTATAAATCTCGGTAGAGATACTTCCTGGAGATTTACATAGTTGTTTAGGAAGCCGTTATTTACAATACAATTCGATGATTTTGATTACAGAATGAACCTTTGTGTTTAGCGTTGCATAGTTTAGAAGAAATGGTAGTAATGAATCTTTAAAAATATGAGTTTTTTAGCAGAACTAGGACAGTAAATATCGTTTCCTTCGTCCATTTCTTTATGCTTCATAGATACTTCTTTCTTGTATTTTAACATTTGCTCATACTTATACATATACAGTGTAAAAGCACAAGAAAAAATGTTTGGTTCGAGAAACTCGGAATGAGAAGTAAAAACCTGAAGGTTTTTTTTTGTCACTTTACTTTATAGTTTTAATATTTTTTCTTAATATTATTTGTAAGTACTTTCGTGTGAAATTCCTGCCAAACGAATTTTCTTCCTTTTTGTTTATTTTTTATTTTTTACTTTTAAGAGCTATCGCACCGTTACTGTACCTACGAAGTTTGTTCCTAAACAATGTCTTATTGTTAAAGTACCTTAAGCTACATCAAACAAAATGAAAATCAAAATAAAAGAAGAATAGCGACGTCTCATCCACACCACCAACACCAGTAAGGCGTCTAATATCAAATCGTACGATACGATTGCCGATTGCCGAGATAGAATCGCCAACGCTGATTTACAATCAGGATTGTCGATCCGTAGACGCCTACGCATGTGGACTATTATCTTTCGAAGACTACACGCATTATTTATGGTAAGAAGCTTAGGATTATGTAGATAGAATGCCAACAAGGCTAAATAATAATCTCGTTTGATTATCTACTATGTTGTTACTGAAGTCTTGAGCGGGCATTGACTTGGTAACTGTTAATTAGATTTATTAGACGATGGATAGGATTATGAGTGAACCGATAATTTGTATATATGCGTATGTTAATATACTGTGGCCGATAGTATTAAGGTACTCACAATGTATACTCTTACTCATAAACCTTCATTCGCCCATTTGAGGACTAGGGTAATGCTTCAAGGATTTTCAAGCAATAATAAGTCTACTCGTAGGTACTTTTCTCTCGTCTTTGGAATCTTAGAAATATTTTTCATATGGAAATACAAACGATTATAAGCTACACCGTCAACTCAGATTTATTTTCAAAGCAATACAAATAGCAACAACATGATATATCCTACTGAAAATCCTAGCACATAAACTGGGATACTTCACTCACAGGCACAATGGAATTTATTTGCAAACAGATGGCCACACCTTTGATTGCTGTAGAATTACGAGTGCGCTGATTATAATTGTGCGGACAGCGGATCTGATGCGCGTGACCAACGCGCGGCTTAATGACGCCTACCACTCGACCACGACTCGACTAGTCGACACGCGGGCGGTTTTTAGAATCGACCCCACGGTATACGGTGTGAGGAAAATTTTAGGAGATATTTTCGACGAGTCGGTAGGTAATTAAAAATTCATGTAATATAAACTATGTATTTTTTTTAAGAAAGTGTCGCTTAAAATTGCGTCCTGATTAGGTACTCGAGCGAAGATTTGCATTGCGAAATATTAATAGTAAGAATTGGATTTTTACTTAGATAATATTTTAGGATGTAAAAGTATCAAGGATGTTTTTCTGAAGTATTTTAAGATAATTGGTTTGTTAAGTAGTTATTTACTAAAAATAATAAAAAATATTTATGAAAACAAATATGATTTTTAAACCCACCGGCCCGTTTGCGCCCGCGCTTACAACGCACACCGAGCACGAGTCGCGTAACGCACTCACTTTCGCACTTAATCGAGAAATATGGCGCGTGCTCTTATGCCTTTATTTATTGCGCCGCCGCCGGATTAAGACTCGCGATTTATACACCCTCATTAGGGCTAAGTTGATTAGTGTTAGCTTAGACAGCCGTTCTAATTTTAAATCCTCGATTTCGAAACCATTTCGAATGCTCCACCATTTCTATACAGCTGTAAATTAATGTTGCCAGTTGCCACAAACGTTTGACACTTCCCCGCGCGATAGATCGTCGTTTAATAGCTCAAATGCAATGCGGTAAATTGCGGTGTTGCCGGATTAAAAATGTCTCCAGACAGCCGAATAAATTATAAATCGCGGCGATAGCTAGCATCTGCATTCAGGCCGAACGTCCACTTCCGCGCCTCACACGCGACGAAAAACTTGGCGTGTTTTATAACGGTGCTTCATTAAATTAATTACACCGTGTTAGTTCTAGACTCGAGGATGTCTGCCCCAACAATACGGCTATATTTACAAGATAAGGACGGCACGATTTATTGCGTGCATTTCTTTTGTCAGCTTCGAAATTGTACTCGCATAAGTTAACCGAGATTAAAGTAATCGAACTTATAAATTTTGTCCTCTCACCTTTATATGGAGAGCGGCGGTGTCGACGCGAACTTTGCGCAAATTAATGGGGAGCATTATCAGATCGAACCTCGTACATGGCGTTTATGCTGAGATAATTTTCTGTACGAACTTTTTTAATTCTTTCACGCTTGTAAGGTGTCAAGCACACGACCGCGTAGGTGTCGAAAAAGTGGGTCGAGATGAAACCATTCGAACAATACTGGAGCCGAATACAATTGTTCGGAGATCACAGAAAACTATTAAGAACCTAGCTCTAACACCTGACATATTATATAAGACCTTTTTCGAGTAAAAAGTAGGTAAATAAGTTTATAATACATTTACTCAATTTTCATTTAAAATACATCTGCTTTCAAATCACCAAATGAGACCATAAAAAAGGTTTAACAAGTGACACAGTCGTAGTGACGGAGACTGGCCATAAAACAATGAAAGCCATAAAATGCAGGCTTTAAAACCAAATCACTATAACTGGCTGGACGAACCTCATTTTAGCTGCGACATTCCATGTTCAAAAAGAAACGTCTGTTAGGGCACTAATTAAAAAGCTAAATAACCGCCTTTAAATTCCTTACACAAACTGTTAAGTTATCGTCGGCGGATAGTATATATAGACTTTGTTCAACACGAAATAGATTACATTATTGAATGATGTTTATCGATCGTTATACCTACATGTAAAAGTTGTCGCGAGGTGTTGTATATTTTATCGTTTGATACGGATAGTGACAAATGTATATGTGGCTTGAGTAAAATCGACACTTAAAGCAAGATGTGATGACAGGGATTTACACAATCCCAAGCCGCTTTAGAGCTTTTTAACTTTTAATAAAATCTCACAAATGGTTCCATTATTAAAAATAATCTTGGTATATTTTAACTTGAATGATCATTCAATAACCATTGAGGGCCTCATTTCGATTTAGAAGTCCATTATAAACGTTAAAAATGTAAAGTGAAGATAAAGATAAAGGATCGTTACAAATTGTCACCCCATTAAATCTCTGTGTAAGGCACAGAGAAATGAATAATTAGCCGACTTTACAGTGAAACAAGAGGCTTTGTCTTAATTATTGCGCCATTATAGACTCCCCTCGACCCTTGACTGGTGACACCGGCCAATGAAACTTACAGGGGCTGGAACTTGCAAGACAAATAATTAATTCCGTGCAACACCCGCTTTATTAAATCCTTAATTTCCATTTAGCGAGCAGATTTTTTGTGCAAGCCAAACTCCCGCGAATTTCCTTTTATTCTGAATTTAAATGTTTCGTCGCAGTTTCATTTGAATTAATTAACGGATCTAATGACTGCGAACTTTTTCTTCGCCCCGACCGCCATAACAATGTTTATGGTAAATAAAACTTGTCAAGGAAACGCTTTTTTGCCAATCTGTCGGTTTTTCTTTTTAATTCGCCGGGCCCGCCCGCCCGGGCCGCGGATTGTTTGGATTTATTCGTGTAATTAGCGAAGTTTGTTTCATTCGGTTTGTTTAATTCTGTTTCCGTGATACTTATTGGTAAAACAGTAAATTAGGACGCAAATTTTGTTTTTGTTCTGCTCTTGCTACGAATGAATAAAAAGAACATTGTTTACGTCTTAATGAATGTTGGTACAGTGGAGTTGATTTAGGTAATTTAAAATTTGCAATGGTAAATAAAGTTGGACTTAAGGTGTAGGTGTTTTTAACTAACCGACAATATCGTTAGAAGTAGGAGGTACAATACCTACGTGGACATAGTCAGGTACTTACTTACATTTAAAAGCAAATATCGTTAATTTATAGATCATAACTAACCAGCGCGCTATATCAATAAATTATTCACAAAATCAACAATACAAAAAGTGAATAAATACAACAACATTAATATCAATTAAAGCAAAACGTTGCAGTAACAATTAATTAGGAACACAAGTTGAAGAAAAGTGAAACAATCTTAATGATAAATGGTATTAAAATTCTCCCCAAAATTATGACAGCTACGGTCTACTAAATTAAGCATAGACTTAAAAAATTCAAAGCCTTCGCCCACTAATAAATTACGACGGGGAAAGGGTTAAAAAGGAGATCCAGGTTGTTCTATAAAAATTTAACCCGTTTAGCGTCGAGTAATAAAGATTAAAAAGTTTATTTTTTAACACTTTCGGTGCTAATGAGGGGGCGTTGGAAACAATTTGAAGGATTACCTTCTAAAAGCTTCCGTCAGCTTTTTAATTGAGACTTTTTTGTGGGTTGAAAGGCTTTTAGCTCCTTTGACGAGTTGCCTTTTGTGCGCGTTTGACGGTAATCTATTGATGACGGAAAACGCTGTTACAATTTTTTATTGCGTAACAAATCTATTAAAGAAGGATTGGTTGTCGAGGATGAGCCGGCTGCGACGAGTCTTAGGACGGAGTCCTGGGCAGTCAGGCCGGATTAGGAAGCGACCTTTAAATATTTATCCCGATGTCATTATCTGGTTATCAAAAAGTACTTATTAAATAAAGAGATGATGACTTGTAATGCAATGGTACACGTCGCCTCAGCGTCGTCGTTTCTATTAAAAATAACTTGATCCCACACTGTGTACATTTTGCTTAGGAGCAGGGCACTGCTTATACTGGATATTCATAGTCACGTCCGTTTATAATGTATATTTTGAACGGAACCCTCGGTACGCGAGCACGTCTCGCACTTCGCCGGTTTTTTGTTTTTACTTACAAGGCTATCCTAACCTAACCTAACTAGTAGGTATGTTATTAATTTTTTACAATTTCCAGAGTTTACGTATTAGGTTCTACTTATCTACTTAGGGTCAAATTAAAGAACACCATTTCTTCTAAAACAGTCAGTAATCTGTAACACGACATTATTAAACCACTACCGTTGTAACAAACTCTTTTGGTTTACATCACTGACTTCTTATAAAAATACTCCTGAACAACAAGCTTTCTTACTTTCCTGCAAAGAGACTTAAATCACAAGGTATGTTGAAACATGTTAAGCGAAACGTTGTTCTTATATTCTCTTTTGTTCAACTTTGAGCTGTCCAGTTAGTCCAGTTAGGAAGTTTAATATTATTTCTTATGATAGTATTAATTGTTTATTAATTTCTCTGAACCCTAATAAATTATTCATATTGGCTGTAAAAACTAACGCCGCAATACATTCCGCAACAGCTCGGAGCCAACATCTCACTCGAACAATGAACACATATAAGAAAGCATAACTCTAATCTCGAGTATGACATTACGAGAATACCAATGCATGCGCGAAAAATCGATCGCGCACCGTCTTAAATTCCTCACCCTTTTCGAGGGGGCTCCCCCAAAAAACGAAAGAATAGAAGAGGGAAAAAATCTAAATCGTCTCATATCTCCCCCCCCGCGGCCCGCCCCCCGCGGACACCACCGACGTCAAGCGCCCTCCTTATTTCGTATGCGAGCTCCTCCGGCAATCATTATAAGGATATCGATTAGGCCCACGTCTCTAACCTGCCCATATCTTTCGGGAACACTCGTGTGTGCTTAGGATTGAGTCGCAAACACTATAATTTTTT
This sequence comes from Acleris laterana, assembly GCA_963966035.1. NCBI lineage: Eukaryota > Metazoa > Arthropoda > Insecta > Lepidoptera > Tortricidae > Acleris > Acleris laterana. The sequence continues at coordinate 10,625,623 of OZ014450.1, read as the reverse complement.
ATCGTCACATGGAAATTGAATGGTCATTATTGGTCATCAGATACCATTACTTCCTTAAAGTCGTTTTTATCTGCATGATGAGTAGTTTCTTTAAGAGCTCTTTGCAGATTGCTTCTGGTTAAATAATCTCCTGGAAATTATCAATCTTATTGCAAGTTAAACTTAAGCATATTTAAGTTACACATATTACATTATTAATTCTGTTTATGATAACTATTATGCCAAATCACATTGATGTGGGTCCATCCCGAAGATTAGTAGGTATGTAGGTTGTAACCAGCAGCGGGCTGAGCTCTGAAATTTGCGATTGCCTTTGTCGAAAAGAGACCTCGAAGAGTCGTAGTTAACAACCGAGGACGGACCGCGCATAAGCAGATGCAAATTGTTCCCGTTAAACTATTTCGGAAGGTAAACATAGAGGGTCGCGAGACCCACGTGTTCCCGAGATCCGGGCAACGAGATTAAAAATGCTGGATGGCGGCCCGCCCTGAGCCGGGTCGAGTATGAGCCAAGAAATATTGGAGTTTACGAAGAAAGCCGCTTTGGGGATATGTAAATAGGAAACTACAAAAGTAATGTTTGAGTTGGGACGTGTCGTGTGAGTGAGTGGAGGCGGGATTATTGCGCCCGCGAATTTGCGGCAAGAGGAAATCCCATCCACAATCTGACTGCTGATTAAACAACCAATTACAGAAAAAACTTGAGGAATGCGGCACGAAACTTGGAAACAGCATAATCTTGCAAAACAGAGATGCAAAAGTAAAGACAACTCGAAATGTACCCGGAGCGTAAAAGTTCGCAAAAATATGTCGTTGAAGCTTTTCAGATTTAACAAAACCAAGACTGAGATTAAAAGGAACAGCTAAGGAGCAGCTGAAGCATTTTTAAATTTTGATGGATTAAGTGTAACCTAACTTCTAATTCTGAACGCTTAAGTAAAATGTATCTTGAAGTGATTACAAGAAACTAAAATCAAAGGTAGGTATTAAATAAAATCAAATTGCTCAGTTTAATTATCACGATAAAATGGCAGGGGATGTTAATTAAACAGCATGCAATGACACCGTCCGCCGTTGAAAGTAAAAAGAGTAGACGTGTCTGTGTGAGTAGATATCCCGTAAGTGCCTAATTCCGTTTGGCTGAATCTAATAAATCCCAACCGCTGAGCGGAGAATATCTCAAAGCTGTTTCATTATTCGGCATTAGCCAGCGGTCGGCCACGCAAATCTTAGCGTCCCTCCGTCCCGGCCGAGAACCCCCAATTTCCTTCATTACTTACCTCCCATCCGAGACAATGGCAAGACGACGACAAGAAAAAAAATATAATAATTTCAAGTGGAATAACGCTGAAAATCTTTTCACGGGAAGAAGAATTATTGTTGTTTTGCAAGCGAGCTCTCAGAGACAAAATGCACCATCCTTATTACGCCATTGTTCGGTGTTACGAGCTTTATTCATTTTTACTTGGCTCGACTTGAATGCTTATTAATTTAGGACCGTGATAAGCTCAAATTCTTTTCAACGAAGAATGGGGAATTTTACCTATTGTAAGCTATTTCACATCTTATTGAGTTCGTGAAATACAAATTTAACCATGAAAATTCTTGAATACAGCTCGAGTCAGCGACTGCACGAACATCTTTGGACGTATAAAAGAATGAGCTGCCGTAATAACTACACCGCATGGGTGCATGTATTGGAACGAGTATGTATAATGAAACGCAAATATACATCACGCCAAGCGCTTTATGGTAATCGAAATATGCCGAAATATGTTGTTAAGAGGGCAGAAAACTACTGCCGAACATGCGAGGGATGAACTGAGCTTTCATATTTTGCGGGTAACCTATAACGAAGCGAGTTCCAAACTTTCCGGACTGTCGTGTGTGTCATTGGGATTTGAGACGACAATAAACGTTCCACCTTGCCTTTTGTGCCAATACTGGAGCAACCTCGCGGAGCCGCTCGTAATGTAGCTCTCTTTATAATGCAACAGCAGTATAAGTCATTTAAAATGTCACGTAAACGAATTTGCGAGATGGGGTCGTTGTTAAAATCAGGAGTTATTCCACAAAGCGCTCGCCTCAAACCAAGACAAACTCGCGTCCCCTGGGGAGGCCGAGTCAAGAGTGATTACGGATTTTAATTATTTTTTTAAGCCGGTGGCAGAGAGGTGATGTTTCCCCGAGCCGAGGCTTATGCAAACAATCGACTCGCACTTGGAATTAATCCGACTCGGGTTTTTTCCTTCGCGACAAGGCATTAACAAGCAAAGAAGTCATTAAGTCAGAAGATATTCGAGGATTCCTTTTAATTGCGGCTTCCTTGACATCCGCCTTCTAATTGGTTCGTGTTGGCGAATAACTCTTGACAAATTGAATTTGCTGGGAAACCTTCTTTCGGGCTATTTGTAATTTATTTTTCTCATTAGAGATTTAAAATTGAATCTTTTTACTGAAATGAAATACTTGGACAAATACCTACTTACGCGTCGCGTCGGTACACTCGCGTCGTTATAGGTTGTCGTGTGCTAGATTTTTTTTTTATTTAACTTTCAATAAGGATCTATAAATAAATTAAAAATAATAAAGCTAGGATTTAAACTTTATTACTGTAGAACAGCTGGTATAAAACCCTATGATACTGCTGCCTATTTTGATTCAATACAAATTCACGCAGTATGTACACATTTCAGACTAATTTCATTTTCTATACCTATTATATTAACATACATTACATACTTAACTCTTATTCTATGTATTTATAAAGCAATATTATCATAGATACCGTTCCTGACCTACGTCAATGCACTTGCGAACACAAGCCACAGAACGCGGAACTCAAACCCTCACAAAACTCAGATAATCTATAAAATCACTCATTCACAATTCAATAGAGCCTCTCGTTACGGCAACGTCTTTAGACCTCATTCTATTCCTATCAAAGGCGACGTGCACAACTACGTGTCATTACCGTGCATAACCCACCCCATTATCCAATTATTTCTAACCTTTCAGCGGTTCTGTAATTACACTTGCTAAGTCTAAACGTCCTACATGACAGTCTAAGTGATTGTATGCGGTGAATACCGCCACGGTAATGAATTATTTGTGCATCGCGTGCAATCGCGAACTGACAAAAATTATCCGTTATGACGTGTCGGTGATTTTTTTCGATTTTATTTTACAAAATGTTACTTTATTTCTAATCTAGGATTCCTGTAGGAATATTCTCAAGCAATTTCTTTCCCCGTTTGAGAGAAGCATGTGAAACGATTAAAGTAGTACGTACTCATTGTACCTAAACTAAATATTTCACGCCATTTTGCTCCTTTTGGGGGCACTGATACAACAGTAGATAGACAGATGTACCTACCTATATTTTTTTGTAACTTCACTATTAAACTGATTTTTTTACAAACACACCAAGTTCACAATCATCGTACCACAAGTGTTACGTTCTAAAATTATCTACCTATATCTATGCATGTAAACATGCACTTAGTTTGATTAATTATTGAAATAACTTCATATGAAATAAAAGAGAGTAAAAATCTCAATTGGTTATATCTTAAATAATTATTTTAAAAGTAAGTACACTTTTAATACGATCGATGTGCTTTCTGCCTCAATCTGCAGTTTTGATCGCCTGAACTGCAAACTCCCTTTAGCTGAGCCAGGCCGCCCGTTGAATAATCCCACAAACAGCGTATACTCGTAAGTTGCCGAGCGACTAATTGATTCGTGAATTAGTCCGATTAAAAAGCGCAATGCACGCAATTTCCACCCGCTGGATTTTCCTCGCCGACATTAAAAATTCAGGAATAAAAGTGATTTAGACTGTAATTTTGTAATTAGTTACATATGTAGTAGTAATTAAATTCACCCTGTAATTGCTTCAGTACTTAATAGGAATAACGTGCGTGTACGTGTATATGTGAACAGCATAAGTATGACATATTCAATGTTGAATTAAAAAAGGGTGTTTCATTATTGGTTAAATATAAATGAAGTTTTCGTTAAGGAGCTGACATTATAGGTATGGGACCTATAATGTCAGCCCCCTTAACAAATTAAATATTAATTTGATGAATCGAAAGTATAATCCAAAATAGCTGACCAAAGACTCCCTCTCAATCAACTTATTTGTACTAATGAATGAAACCTCGTCAATACTTGATCATTCACTCGTTTCGGTTTTCCACGAAGATCTCTCACTAATTGAAATTAAAATCTGATTTTCCCCCTAACCATTGAGTTGGGCCCCAGTGATTAAAAGTATTCGAAAAAAATACAAATAATGAAATTACAATATCGTTAACGACTGGGGCCTCCCCAGAATCCTTTTTGTATTTTTTGGCAACGAATTAAAAATCTAGGAAGGGAAGAGGCGAAACAGCGACTAACGTTTCCTTGTCGGTAAGCCCGGATTTCACTAACGATGCTCTATTATTTCGGAGTTGTTTGTAAACCGTCTTATATCTACGTCTAATTTTCTTAAAAGAATCTCTAACTGTTGCTCGGCACAAAATTATAATTAAAATTGCATGAGTTTTTGATATGACAACATTTTTGTTTCCTATTAAAAGTTATGTTTTTGTTATATAAACACAATTATTTTATAGTTCCGTAATCTAAGATTTAGATGCTTCCCTTCTACATACCATACATGCCATAGCACCTAGATAACACAGGTAAGATCAGTAAATTCTGGTTTTGTGTCAGTTATTTTTTTGTTTAACTAGATACTGTCGAATAAAGGACTTTCTTATGTTACAACAGCATATAAAACCACTCGACGCATATGTACATGGAAACAGTTGGATACTTTCCGCCCGTTAGCAAGTAATGTCTACATCTACGTTTTTTCATTGCCATTAAGCCCATACAAGGCTCTCGCGAAATGAAAAATTGCCCTATTTTGAGGATGGATGACGCGAATTAAGAAAGTAATTACTCATCGGAAACGCACGGGGGCGGAATGTTAATAAGACGAGAGCGGGAGATATTTTTCATTTTGTCCTCGGACATCGACGAATGAGACCTTGTCAAGACTTTCTCGCTACTAGGACGCAAGGACTGTTAGGTACTAACAAAAAATTGGTAGAGATATCATTTTTATTATGAGTTCGATATGATGTCAACAGTGTCACCAAGACTTCGTATGCGAGCAATTTGATAAATGCAGTGGTTACACTGTTCTATCTAACTGATCAAATTGCTCGCATACATTAAGTAATATGTAACACTAAGATACCACATTTTGAAACCCAAGACTACTTATAGAAATCACGTAGCTGTTGGAATTACTCAAAACAAGGCAACTTACCTGCGTTTGTGTAGCTCTTTTAAAGGTATTGAAGGTCAAGTATTTAGCCCGAAAGACCCCCAACAAAACCAAGTAAAACTTCACCACCATTATCACTAGACAATCACCCTGTAGTCAACACTACAAACATTCACATGTTCCAAATCCCCTTTTGCTCCAAACACCAACTCCGAGGCACCGGTGGCGTCGCGTCTGCCCACGTCCCTCCTAATCCGTCGAATTTCTCCCGAACTTTTTCCGACCACTTATCACACCCCCCTGGCCGACCACTAATTGCGTCCGTTAATTAGGAAACGTCATGAGTGTTTACCGAGAGAGCTAAGTGTGAAGTTCGCCTCCCTAATGCCTTGGCGTGAAATTACTTCCGGGCAAGTTGAAACTTTTTGTGAAAAACTTGGCCGGATTAATTAGCTGATGGGTGGATTAGATGAAGACTAACAAGGTTATCAGAGTTTCGCTACAAGTTTTTGCGGATTACATTACTTTTCCCTGTTTTTGAACAAACACTCTGTATCCTTCACCTTTGATTCTAAAACGTAAGGTGACAACCGCAACGTACTTTCACTTCACAGGGTGATTGTTTTTCAAAGTTAATAAATAAAGACTGGTGAATTATTTTCTGAAGAAAAACAAAGATGGAATCATGTCAAAGAAAATTAATAGGGGCAAGGTGAGGCAACAGTAATTAACACGTAGCGAGCTTAATTACATAGCCGCATCGGGGCTAAGTGAAACGTGTCATCCCTGGCTCGCTTTATTGGGCAATACCTGACTGGCTAAGACTCTTGATCCTTATTAGCCTAGTGGTAAGACGATTTTTTGAATGAGGTAATGTTGATGAATGCGTGAAAATGGGTGAAACCTTTATATACTTGCAATTTAGAATTAAACACCGCCATATTGTTGAATAAAATTGTAGTGAGTTCGTGAACACATTTTCCTGTGTTAGTATTATATTGAAAAGACAAAACTCTCGTTTACCGCTGATACCTAACTCTTCAAAAAAAGCGATGTTGCAAATAGTATCCAATCCGTGGTTCCGTATGATTATGTCGTGTTATGACAGCGCGAGTTGGCAACGTCGGGTCGGCGACCCCACTCCGAGTTTTAATGATAAAAAAATGCGTACCTACAAGAAGGGGAGGCAGGGGAGGCGAGTAAGTGCCATCGAAGGAGGAAAAAACTACGTAGGAAAATATTTGGCGCGACAGGTTGCCCCTCGCTCCCCTTAAGGGGGACCTTGATAAAAATTAAATCTTAACGACGGAAATTTAAAGATGACGCTCGAACGATCAAGAAGAGTGCACATCTGAGCCCTGGGGCGCTTTAATTGGGCCGTGTGTATACTGTGTACGTCTTTAGGGTACACCCAAATGTATAGTATTTTTTATAAAAGATGTCGTTGATTGATTGCCAAATTTCGCGAGCTTCCGTGATAGGTGCGTTTGAATTTGAGTTTATATTTCAAGACAATTTCATTAATTCCAAACATGTTTAGGTATCTCCTCTTCTTTTGTATTGCATTTAAATTTGAAAGTTCGCTGCAAGCTTGCTAATTATGTTTCTAAAAGCTTAATTCTATATCATGTATCTTTTATTATATTATTTTATAGGTCTTTAATAACTAGTTCTATAATAGCATAAAAACTAGGAGACATTAACTTTTTATTCACTATTATCAAAAACTGAAGTTGAAGTTGCGTTGTTGTGGGACGAAATACGCTCATAACATAAATTGTGCCAATAACATTTCCAACATCGTTAGAAACACTGGCACGTAGGAATTACGAAAAATAAAAACATTATGCACCAAACTCGAAATTCGCTGCATTGAAATTCAAATAGGGATGCAAGGAGATTTGCATCGGGGCGGCATCGACTATTGATTTTCCTACGTCTTGAGGCCACCATTGCAATCCTACTTGTTTAAACTTTTTATTTTACTCTTCACTCGCGTTTTTTGTTTCAGCTCCTCGCCCTAGGCTGGCTCCCCTAACGCACTCCCTCTTGCATAAAAAAGCTTCTAATCGATAATTTGTGTGGGGGTGCATTAAGAATATCGCCAGAGTTGTGCCCGAATGTTTTTTCTAAATGCTTTCCAGATTTCACCCCAAGGCTATTTTTGTTTTGCAGACCCGTCCATATAAGAAAATTGAAAATCTTCCTCCTTTAAATTACTTAATGGTATTGCTTATTTTCTCCGTGGATACCCATCCTATTATTTCCGACGTGTAAACGAAGATGCTTATATTTTTTTCGATAAATCGTGATCACATTTCGTTCCATCAAAAGTACCTTTAGTTTTCTGTTTTAGTTAATCTGTCTAGTCTACCACTGTGCCCAGTGCTTCTAATTTCATCTGAACCTGCAACTATAACTATAATGGTCCAGCAATTGATAACAACAATAAAGCAATGGACAGATCAACTGTGAACGAGGCCATTGGATCTAATCAGCAAAGACGCATGGCGTCGGCGGAGCTAACTGCCAATATCTGATGCATCGGCTTTAGCGTTAGTCCCATTGTGTATTCTTTATTTTTTTACGGAGGGACGACGATAATGTTTTTATGGCCGCGGAGGATCGCCTTAATCAGGGGAACGCGTTTTGATTAAAGCTGCCAGTGTTTGGATGGTCACACTTGCGTGTTACGTTTGATCCACAACAACGCTACTTCGAAGATATTACGTTTTTTTCCAAGAAGAAAAAAGGTCTTGGATCTCCAACAGATACTAAATAAATAAACTAATCCTATGATGCTTGTATTTTGTTGCTCAAAAGTTTAACTGCTATAAGATTTAGGAACACTTAGAACTAAGCCGTAGAAGAGAAAAATAGGCTCGAAGACAACTCTTTTCAATTCGTCTTTATTTCACTGAACGTATTATATTCAGATTCGTAAGTATGCAAATGACATTACAACATGATAATGACTTCAAAACGGCAATTGAAGGCAGAGTTTTCATAAAACGAGGTATATGAGTCAAGAACATTGCAGTCATAAACATACCACCCCACGCTTTCACCCCTTGCTTGAAAAAGTCACCCCCGCACGTACGTAGAAACAAAAAAGGGCACCAAAGGGACGTTACGCATCCCAAGTAAGCGAAGCTCATTGCTAGGGTCTGCAGATGTCTTTAATGGCTTTAAATTATATGTAGAGAGAGCTAACTGCCGTGCGCGTGTGTGAGTAGGTGATAGATAGTGCCGTGATATTACTTCTGTGAGTCCATGGTGGCCTGGTAGCTTTGAACGATTTGTTCGTAGAGAACGATTGAAGAAATAATTGCTTGGCTTTGTTATAATAGGCAAAAAATCAGATGATTCACACTTATCTTGATTAATTGTGCAATCATAATGTATTATTTCTGAGATCACTTGTGACTCATTAATTATCATCAAACTCACGCATTCAAAGCTTGACGTCATTCTAATTTGTAAAGTAAAGATATCTATACTACCTACTAACTGCGACTTCACAGTAAAAAACTTCGTCACGACAGGCGTGTCGAGGTTTATGCATTGAAAATGATGCCTAAAAATAACCGGACACAGGCTTGCAAAATACAATGTATTACCTAATTACATGGAGCTCGAGTAATTTTTATTGTCGGCAGTTATCCGCAAATAGGTAGTAAATATGGCATAACAGGTGATTTGCGCTCGTTGCGTTTTTACGAACAGGCAACCGCTCACAGGCTACTGAACACGGATTTCATTATACGGAAAAAATGGAGAAATTGGAAAATAATGTCAATTACCGTGTACAAGCTTGCCTGAGCCGCAGTTACTTATCATTACGTATTGTCGTGATTGCGTAAATAGAGACGATTTAGGGGGCAGGGGGGTGTACAGTTTTCCGCTTCGCTCGTCGTGCATCGCTTCAGCTTGTTAGTATAATCACTGCCTCGTCGACTCAATGGATCTTGTACAATATCTAATTTAGTATAGTTATGCTGCGTTCAAGATATCTACATAGTTTCTTTTTGATTGATGCTAATCTAGACTTTACAAGCCAGTAGTTGCTGATATATTATTACAGTGTTTCCATAAGCGTAACATGCGACTCACATGTCACTCATCTTAAAACAGCTGTGATGTACTCTACCGTCATTGAACTCACCTTCTGTAACAAAAAAAGATTAATTTCCTTTGTGAGCTGAATCGTATTCTAAAGTTAAACAATACAAGCAAATATTTCCCCAAAAACTCAAAAAACTGAAGCACATTGTGTTTGTAAAAAATAAAAACATTCTCATTCCCATTAATATCCCCGGTAAAGAATAATTCGATGTCTATTGAAGAAGAAATTTTAAAATATGTGTGACAATTATCGGTACACGACGTTAATACTCTTCTTACATTGTGACCGGAGATAGCAAAAAAAGTCCCCTAGCTAAAGGAAGATTTATTCGCAAATTACTTATAAATTTTACCTTCGCCGTCCCATCTTGTATCAGAATAAAAACCCTAAGAATTCGTTCTTCGTCCTCTTCTGGCTAATAAAGTGTATATGAGACAGACAACTGTTTTTGCTCGTCGTGAATACATCTCGACTTGGAATTGGATTCCGTAGACACTGTTACATTGGGCTCGGTTATAAAAATGTATTTAAAAACGTCCCTAGAAAATGATTTATAGGGAAAGTGTCGTAAATTTGTCCACTTGGATATAGACAACAGGGGGCAATAAATAATCGGTTACACGGAATAGCGTCCCTGCCTAGTTGGGGTGATATTAGGGCTTATTTACATTAAAATATTGGAAGTTCCGTAGGTCGGGCGGAAGAATAGAATCGGTGTGACTCGTGATATCGTATTTTAAACTTCTTAAGAAAGTAATCACATATCTTGGAGTTTACTGGCTTTTACCCGTGAATTCGTCTGCGCAGTGTTTATTATTAATTTTATCGTTCTTGGTCTTTACGTCGCGTCGTGGGCTGTGCGTTGCTCGATATCATTGTCAGTTTCTTCTTCAAGGTCTAATTCAAACGAGTTAATAGTCTGGGGCTGTATTCTACTCGGGTTATCGTATCGTCAACGTAATGGTAGCTCTTATTTACTTATCAGTAAGAGCTGCCGAATTAAAAACATACGATAACATGTCAAATGAAACTTAGCTAGCTTAGCCCGAGTAGGAGAGCCTCTTTTTTCTTAGCAGGCATGGGTAATAAGTGACAATCAGATTCTAGAACCTGATCGTCACTTATTACCAGCTTAACTTATGGATAAAGAAAATTCTTTAACTAATAAAACTAATTTTGTTTCACAATAAAACGAACATTATCGTTTATCGAAAAAAAAACTAATTTTAAAATGTTGTCTTTTAATTTATCTTTTCCCATAGAAATATGCCACAGAAGGACGAGCAAAATAATAATAGACATGGGAATATTCATGTGTCGTTTTTAATACATGTGCGATAATTTATGCAAGTCGATCCTACGGTTATTTATTTATAAAAAAAATAACAAAGGCCTTCGTCAAAAATTGCGATCACGGTGTCACCCAATACTTCTTAGGGGACAAAAAACCCATCAACCCCAACCTGACGTGTCACAGTGACTCTTTATTTTTGTCACTTAAAAGATTTTTTTCTCGATCGAAATGCTAACGAACAAAAAGCGTCTAATTGTAACAGTTTTTTTATAGATTAAATCGGGCTGTTTTTTTATGAAGACACCAGGATAGTTTTGATTAAAAAGTGTTGTAGAAAAAGCGAAACAGTTACATTGATTCTTTAAATCTTTTGTGAGATATTAGACTAGTTATTTTATTTTATTTTTGTCTTCTACTGACACTATTAGGTACCAGTTAAGTTGTTTATTACCTCTGTCATCTTCAATTTTTTACACCAAAGAGGTTATTTTTTGAGCACGTTTGATAAACCCATGGTATATTACTTTGACATCCCATCTCGTGTAATTACGAGCTACCTGCGGCACAGGAGGTGAAAATCTCCAAGCATGTTATTAAATCAATCCGATCCATTCTAAAGGGTTCGATTTACAAGGAACTAATAATAATTGTGCACAAAGGAGATCCGGTCAGGACAGGATTTCTATTATTTATAGTTTCCGATCACAGTGAATACGCCTTAATTATCGATTGCCGTGTCGCACCCTTGAAATTTCTTTAAACACTGACGGGTTGCATGTGAAAGACTTTCACGCTGTTTAAATTTGGAACACAATTTTGTTTTTAAGAATGATTTTTAAATTGTTAGCGGTTAAGTGAGGGTTCGATTTTCATTTTTTTTTACGATTTTGTAACGTATTCTTGACTTGTTACGAATTAAAACCAGCCAGTATTTTAAATCTGAGATACCTCTAACGGTTCTGGAAAGTTCTTTGAAGTGACAAGAGCAATGGAGGATTAAAAAAGGTACTTACGTTTACTTTAATTAAAATCGATCGAGCATGTGTTGATTGTGGCAGACCATAAGGGTCGTCCCATGTTTGCAAGGGCTGATTTCTTACCTGGCCGTTTTAATAGGCCAGAAATTGTTTTGAATGGTGTTCGATAAGCGTGAAGTTAGTGCACGGATTAGAAGCAGATCGACAGCGTATTGCTTTGACGAGATGCGGTTCTCAAAGTTTCGTTGAGTTTAAGAAAAAGTTGAGTATTAATAAAAAGGTATCAAAATAATTAATTATGAATAAACTAGCTTCTGCCCGCGACTTCGTCCGCGCAGATTTAGATTATTGTTATTCCCTCGGGAAGTTTTAATTTTTGCTAGATGAAAAGTTGCCTGTGTTAATCCAGAGTTTAGTTAAGCTATCTCCATTTCAAATTTCATCCAAATCCGGACAGGCGATGAAGTGTGAAGGAGTACCAAACTGACACACGAACTATCTCATTAATAATAATAGCATTCATATTATATTATTTTATTGATATGGTAATAAAGGTTGTATTTCACTTACTTTTCAAGTGAGTAAATGTAGTTATTTCTTAATTGTACCTACAATTAATTAAAAGTACAAAAGTTCTGACATCTGAAGTTATTTTTTCTACTTTTATATAAAAGAGATGAAATATTTACATCATAATTTCTTCCTCGATAATGTTTGAGATCCACAGATCATTAGAAGGAACTTTGTTGCCATTGATTTCTAGTACAATGATCTCCAAACTGCGCTTGCACATTGTAAAGTGATATATTTATATTATTTTCGTAACCCCCTGCCAGACTCACGAACAATGTGCCCTGTACATATTCATACGTCTATATATTTGCTCGGGGGTTGAAATCTGTTGAGAATGTTTGAAAAATTACATTTTGGTTGACTTCTTGGAGATTATTTCTTGCAGTGTGTATCTACCTTGTTGATAATGTTGGTTTTGTACAGTATTCAGCCGTTAAGAAACAGATTTGTCAATATTAGCCTTGGTATAATATTCTTGACATTTGTCTATAATGTGTTTATTTGTGTTTTCATTGGTTGTATTAAAATATAAACCTCTCAAGTGCGCCTATTGACATTGCGTAATTAGCAGTTATTTTTTAAATAAAAAACGCCTAGCTCAAAACTTTAATTTATACAGTTATATTTCAATAAAATTTGTTATATCTTAGCCGGCCGTTTCCATTATTTATGCAGTTTTTTTAAATTGTGATTAAATAATGATTTCAAACATTTGGACATACAACTACGGCGTTTTAAAAAAAACACATTTATTTACCTCATACACACATAACTTCCGCAAACGTTAAAAAAACATAAAAGCCTACCATACACTTTATAGGTGAACTACGATAAATCGGTATTAAACTCCTTATCATTTCACACGCGTGAGATGTCGTATCTAGAATTCAAAATGTTATGACGTAAGAATCTGTACACCCTAACGTCACCGTGGCATTTGGTCGTCGTAAAAGATCCATTCCTCACGGTTTATTTGTCGTAAAAGGTACACAGCATAGTAAGGGTTAAATGTGTATCTAAATGGTGTATTAAAATTGTGACACACTAGTTGAGCGGAAACCGTAAAAAATGTTTAGTGTGTAAAGCAGGTTTAAGAGTGCTTAAGAGATAGGTAAAGTTTATAAGCGATATTATTAAAATTTTGCGTTTATTTTGCAGCGGTTGTTTGTTTTCTATAAGGTTAAACCAATAATACGACACATTTTTTTTGACAAAAATGTAATTTGCTCATCGATATTCCTAATACACATATAGATACATAAATAACCTATTAGCAATTTATGCACAATAACTTACCAGGTAACCATAAGCATGTGAAAATGGCGTGTTAGTGTTCAAACCCATAAAATATGTAGACAAAGATATTCGTAGAAAACCCTTCAGGGCATAAATAAATAAAAACCATAAATATCACATTAACAGATCGTATACAGAATATTATTTTTAATTTCTTACATGTTATTGTTAGGCTTTAGTTTATGGGCAATGCAAGGGATATATTGCTTGTTACTTTAAGTTATTGATTTTTTATATTTAGTCTAGTCAAATTATTAAATGTAGGTAGCTACTTTTTACATTTAAATTACCTATTATAAAAATGCAATGCATGACAACTCACAGTCAAACTATTTGAAACTAAATACACAGAGCAATCAATAACATAGCATAAAACAGCCCTGTCACTTGATAGTCACTAATTACAATAAAACAAGCGTTTTTATTCAACTCATATCGATAGAAATATCTTTATTTAGAAGAAAAAAGCGCCAAGTGTCAAAAAGGCGCGTGAAGTGGTCAGTTGATGGTGCGATAAGGGACCCCACCTGTGACGTCCCCTATAAAGCGGGCTGTTCACTGCCAAGCGGAACCGGACAGATACCTAAGCTACAGTTATTTGATTGTTTTATTTCTATTCCGTCCTATTTTACGTATTAAAAAAAAGAAGTACACTATATTATAATTATGAAGAAAAAAATAACACTTTTTAATTCAGAATTAAGCGCATTGCATAATGAAAGGAAAGTTTGAAAAAATGTGCATTTTTTTAAAAATAGTACTTTAAGACTAGTTTAAACTAGTCTTAAAGTAATTATTTTACCGTATTTTATTTAAATCTGCTAAAGATAAATATAATGAAGTGTTTCCTACCTTCCTTTGTTTAATTCAGTAGTTTCTACGCTCAAGATATCTACTTATTTAAAGTAGACCTAGTGTGGGTAGTTGGTAATGAATGTCTTTCTTCCGCCAGTCTAGACGTGGAGCATGTACCTATGCAATCTCATTAGACAGGACGTGTGTGTCACATGTTTTGTACAATCGATATATCGAGTGGCGACGTAGTGACCCGTGTCAACCTATTGTGCTACTGCGTTATTGTGTACTGTTAGGTGAAAGTGGAAATTTGTGAACGTACCTAGTAAAAGTAAGGCGGTTTTCCTGTGATGTAGCAATGTTGGTCCCCATTTATCATTTATTTGTACGGGTGTACCTTATGATGGCGTGTGTGTTGTATCCTTACAATGTCATAGTAATCTGGTTTTTGATGATTTTTGTTACACGTGTCCTGCTGGGTTTCGATACCAGTAACATGCAGAGCTTGAACCAATTTACAGTAGGTAACCTATCCCGGTTTTTTTTTTAATGAACTGTTTATTTTTGTCACATTGCTAGGTGTATTGATGTTATTATATTATATTATTTATTTCAATGCATGTTATTCTAGATTACACTTTGTTTTCGATCGCTCTTATTAATGAAAATAAATGTAAACAATCTTTTTTCATACACACGTTTTTTTTATTTTAAAATTTGGACGCTTATTATTTAAGCAAAATGTATTAAGTACCTTGGTAACTTATACCTATTTGTTATTTTAGGATATATTTACAGTCGAAACACGTCTACTGCGGGACATAAGGGCCCCAAGGTTTACATACGTTTGGAACAAATAGTAAGTATTTTCAATAATTGTAAGAATCTATCACTACTCACCGTTAAATGCTACAGATTGTAGTTTTTAATATTTCATAAATTTGTATGTACATACAGTTTGGTCGTTCTAAGAGGGCCGATTTGACAGCTGTCATCTTAGTACAAAATATAACCTTAAAGTAATATTTTATACTAAGATGACAGCTGTCAAATCGGCCCTCATAGAACGACCAAACTGTAATACGATTTGTTTTTCATCGAGAAACAAAGATTTGTTTCATTCGAAATAAGTACGTACTTACATATTTAATTAATAATCAAAGCAGTGGCCATTGATTACACGTGAATGGTAAGGGTCCGGCGTCGGACCGTCCGGCGCGTCCGGCCGGACGCGACCCGTGTCCGTCATCGCTTTCAATATAAAATCGACTAAATTTAATGTGTATGTATTTAGTATAACGTCATTTAACGGAGCTTTTGAAGTAGGTACCTACTATAATATTTTAAGGGTATTTTCTGTTTTGGCTTTCCACAAAACCACGTAAAATAAAGGATAAAGTGATTAAAATATGGGTTAAACTAGGAATAAGATACGTATGCCGTTTAGAAGTAACTTAATAACGAACATCCTTACAAACATTTACATTTCTTGATGTTATTTCTGGAATAAACAATTTGAATTTGAATTTGAATTATTAAATATTTTTTATTTAAGAGGAATGATCTTTATTTAAAAATTTAAAACAAAGTAGCTTTTTCTGTCTATTTGTCTGTCTGACAAAGGATTTTGATGCAGTTTTCACCATCAGTTAGAAAACTTTTCATCGAAGATTTTCGTTTATAAATATGGAGTAACAGAAAATTTACATAAACAGAAGCGAAGCGAGGGCGGGCCGCTAGTCTAGTATTAATTAAACCTGGCTTACAGAGTCATTTTAGATAACAAATAACGCGTTCTTTTTGCAAACTGGTATATCATCATTGTTTTGAAAATACCTGGAATCTCATTAATTCTAACGCACGATTTTAATCCCGCTCTTACCCATGCAACTCGAAATATCAGATACAAGTTTTTCTAAAGTAGTAATGATATGGAAAATCACTAATTAACGACTCAATCGTCATTACGTCCTAAATTAGTAAGAGCAAAGACAAACTGTCCCGAAGAGTTTTCACGACTCTTTCACATTAGGTACAGTGGCGTTCAGAATTGCATGGACAGTTTATGAATGAATTCATTCATAAATTGTCCATGCAATTCTGAACGCCACTGTACATACATACATACCTTCACGCCTGTAATCCCAGAGTGAGGTAGGTAGAGCTACACAATTACCAACAACTCTAAAAACTTGTTGATAATTCTGTAACGACATTTTGCACAATTAGGCTAAGATGTGTACAGTCAACAGCAAAAATAAGTGATAATTTCTGTACCTTGTCGCTTTCAATCGTTTCACAATTTTGTATAACATTAGAAACACGACGTTAAAGTGACAAGGTACATAAATGATCACTTATTCATGCTGTTGACTGTACCAGCGTATTAGTTTCATATTGTATTAAAATTTTGTAGAATAAAGTAATATTAAAAGTAAATGATTCCTCGAAGTAAAGACGAAGTTTTGATCTGACTTAAACTTTTACATAGTTTTTAAAATTGTACAATTATCAACAACCCTTGACTATTGCGTGGAGGGTAATTACAGTGTATTTAATTACTGAGCCAGTAATTTCAGAAGCCTTACAGTTGCAGCGACGTAGGGTTTCCACGACCTCGCTCATTTGCACTTGCTGCACTTATCGTACAAGTGCATAAAAGTGCAGTCTTTAAGGCGTCTACTATTAATGTTCATGTCCTGTCTAATTATTTACATTTACATTTCGCACCTTGAATCTTAAAATAATACCTTTTGAAAATTGGTTAAAATTGAAACTAATTGTACCTACATATGTACGATTTTTTTTACTATAGATCTTGGATTTTATTTTTTAAATGCAAGAAGATTTCGTTCTCTCGTTCAGGTTAGGGTACTTTAGCCAACTTGCACAGCACCTTTCTCACCATTTGTTATTTTTCATGTAATAAGTGCACTAATTGCAGAATTTTATAAGGCGTTTCCTATTCGGTATTCGGTATTGAAAAACAATTATGCCAAAATGATTAGATATGATATTATCTAATCTAATACCGTTAAACAAGCAATTCTATTTGAATTTCGGAAACAACTCCTACGATTTTCATGAAATTTAGTATGCAGGGGGTTTCGCAGGCGATAAATGGATCTAGAGAAAACTTACCAAAAAAAAAACTAAGTCATCCAAGTACTAATTACATAATATTTACTTATTCAATAATCAAATCGCCAACCCTAATCGGCAGTTACGAGTACTCTTTAGTTTGCATTTGGCACGAAATTTTCAGGCAGTTTTTAACCTTCTGAATAATCAGTCACGCAGAGTCGATAGTTCCCCAAAAAATAAAAACAAAAACTTTGCACCAATTAATAACCCCGCCAGTTTTAATTTATTCACGTACTTTTTACTTTTACACGTTCCGTGCCGGCCGGCACGTCTTCATACAAATGTAACTCAACAAGGAGTTCTTGGTACTTAACGTGTCAAAGCATTCTCCTTGTAATATTGAACTAACTAGGGCTGATATTGACATTAATTAGAGCAATTACGGAACAGTTTTACTGCTAGTAGATTGCCGATCGGTATAAAGTGAATACTTTATTGTTTCCATTATTGATCTGTAAATTGCAAAAATAATGCAATTAGAACTGGTTTCTAGAAATAGAACTTTAATTGCATTTCTATTAATAACGTCTAAAGGAAAATGGAATGATTTCTTCAATTAGGTGATACGGGAACCTACTTGCTAACATATGTCTGAGCCAAAAAAATGGCCAAACAATCTTCAAAATCGCAAATATCATAAAATATTCAAACAGTCTTTGCTTCCCGAAGTGTCAAGCTACTTGAATACAAGTCACTCGTACAAGGCACTTGGTGTTAACAGTGTGTCGTGACTGGCCGTACGCATAACTGACTTATTCATGCATTCTAGCACGAGCCTTGTCGCGTGCGAATCTAAATAAAAATAGATAATAACTATTCTAATTTAAATCTAAGAACGCTTAACGGTTGGTCATAAAAAATGGTATGCAAATACACAAGCGCATCGGAAGGGTTAAGTTTTACATTCGTATGCAAAATATTTGGGATTCTCCACGGTTATTTTTGGCTCTGTATTTGCAACGACATTGTCTGGGCGACAGTTTTTTGTAATGTTTAGTTGTGTACCTATGTGTATCCACGATTACTTAGCCTAAGCCTATATTAGGCTTTGCACAATATTATCACGGTTCCTTTTCTTCACCAAAATCATTTTGACAACAGATTCTAATTACTATTATTACGTTTTAATTCTTAAAAAGTATGTATGAAAATCCTTTACTAAATCATATTTAAGCTTATATTGTTATTAAATCACTACCCATAAAACCAGACCAAATTCATCCTACATTGATTTACATTTCTAACAAGACTGTCTTCGGTGTTAAAGTTATTCCAAATGTTATATTGTCGTTATACCATCCATTGCCAAGGAAGAAATAGACACGAGTTAAGGGTGCATGCACATGCAAATGAACCAATCTGATTTCTAACCACATTACTATAACCATCTGAGGGTATCGTTATACATTCGATTTACTTATGCTAATATTCAAGACAATCTTGGCAGCACGCGTACTTTTAAACTATTCTAATGCATGCAAAGCACTTAGTAGGTAAAAGATAATGGAGCAAAAGAAATATTAAATTGTATGTATGATAATGTATGTGTGAAGTATTTATCCAGACAAGTGGCAGACGGTGGGTTGACACGAGGCTTCAATTGTAGAAATTAAAATTAATCACCGTTTATCATTATTATTTTATCGTTGTTATTTTGTTCGTGCATAGTTATTTGTTATTTAAATGCACATTAATTTGTTTTATGGGTTCTCCGTATTTTTTATGTCTTTCTTTGGTTTCAAAATTATATGCATAGACATTATTTAAAGTGATTCGCTTTGCAGCTATATTAAAAGGCAGTTTCTTAATGATTACCTACTTAATATTCATTAGTATTTCCAGGAAGTAACTCTTTAGTTTTCAAAATTAAAACAGACTAACAAGTTCACTAGTTACATTAATTTCGATTCCGCATCTTAATTCCTTCATTTAATTTCGACATAGGAAGCGTTGTTAGCTACTAAATACTACTTGCAAACCGTTTCGGCTCAAAATGCTAGTCCGTTTTTGGTATTCCTGATACTTCTGGTTTCGGCCCTGTGTCTTATCGTATTGTCCACGTATAGCTAATAATAGCTCTTATTTACTTGACAGTAATGTGGCCGAGTTAAAAACAATACATAGGCATACTTATACAAACTGGCTTTACTCAGTAGAATTGCGGCCTAGAACTTATTTTATAGAGAAAGATAAATGTGGTTACAGAATTATCAACAAGTTTTTAGAGTTGTTGGTAATTCTGTAGCTCTGCCTACCCCACTCTGGGAATAAAGGCGTGAGTTTATGTATGTATGTATGTATGTAGAAAGATTCTAATAACTAGAAAGTAGTAAAACTATACTTGTGCTCATTTACTGTTGTTTTATCTCGTTATTGTAAAGTTAACATTGTTTAACTAAGAACAAAAGCCATTCAGAAATATGCGCCGCACGGAAGCCGTGACGCACCGCAATGTTTTCACACTGCGCAGCACAATTAACTTCACTCCGCTGAGATGGGTATAGTTTTGTGCCACACAGCTGACCATTGTTTCTCGCGAAACTAAACCACGTCACAAAACTCAACGTTTATGCAAATTTCATGAAATACACTGACAATTACACGTTTTATGTACGAGCACCATAACGGATCGATCGAATATTTCAAAACAGTGCATTTAAATATTTTTTCAATCAATAACTGATATATCGTCGGCTGTAGGTTCAATTAAGGTAAGGGACAAAACACGCAAAATGAGTTGAGTATACAGTTTTGTTCAGTTTTTTTTTCTCTTTCGAATGGTGTATATGAAAAAATTCTAGCTTTAAAAAAATGTTCCTTACCCCAATGACTTTTTAGGGTCTTTCGTCAAATTAGCAGCACAAAAATAGTGTATCTAAACAAATATTTAAAATATCAACTCGAAATTGGTGTAATTGCCAGCACCTACCAAAATTAAATAAGGTAAGGGTCTACATAAACCACTAATTTACCCTTACATGGTTTATTTTCAAAGAAAACTTGATAAAACTGGACTTACATTGATGCCTTTGCGACGTTAAAAACTAAATAACACCTATACATCAAATGGATTTTCATGAATAATGAATTAGTTGCTCCTTACCCCAATTTGCATTGTCATACTTTTAAACGGATGCCGACGTTACACCAATTTTATTTGAATCACATTAGCTTTGCTGTCCGTTACACCAATTTGCTGCTAAGAAAGTATAAATATTATCCTTGTTACCTTTATTTACAAACACATTCACAACGCAAGAAGAGCACGTGCTTGCACTAATGCTGTCCTTTTCTATTCCGCAACGGCTTCATGTGTGCGAAAGAGAGAATGATATTAGTGCCTAATCTATCTATGCACGGGCATCAAACAAGTCTCTAGTCAGTGCGCTTTCACTTGCCGGTTAGTCGGGATTGATTTATAATTTTTAGGGAAATTATGTGATAAAAATGGAAAAACAAAAGCATTTAAACCGTTTGCTTCGACGCTGACAGGAATTACTACAATTGGTGAATAAAATAACACAGTTTTTAAATATTATTATTGATCTTAGTTTTAGTAAATATTGATCTCAATGATTATAATTATTTATAGGATGATGTTTATTTTTGATACTAATGATAGTAAAGATTATTTAGCAGTAAGCCTTTCGGCTGAAGGTAAAAGTTACCATTTAATTTAGTATTAAGGTTCAAAAATAAGTATTTACTGTTGAAACAATAATTTCTACCTAATATAATAATTATAATAAACAATGTCATAAGTGTATTTTTACGAAATTCAGTTTAATAAGATTACACTTGTTTGTTTTAGTAGGTAGTTATAGAAGTCATCGGGAAACGATAAAAACTGCTTACTATACGTACCTAAAACTTATTACCATTTATTTTTGATTAAAATAATCTAATTAAGAACAATTGTTTTATTCCCTTTCCTAAAAATGTTCTTTTATATAAGGAAATTTTTGTATGTAAGGGACGCGCAAAATGTGCACGCACACTTGCAATTAATTTATCATCCTTTAAACGAATTTCAATAACGATTTCAAGATTCAAAATACCTTTACGTTAAACACTAATTCTTCGTTTTTGCTCAAAAATTCCTTTACACTATTACGTCTTCAGTACATTTTTCTCCAAAAAGCCCCTTACACTAATTTTTTTCATTAATCCGTGGTATCTAAAGGAGAGGTCAATTTCACGTAAGAGACGAGACTACAGAAAACTTCGATGTAAAGGACAGTACTAACGGAATAGGTTGGTGTAAGGGACATCTATTTTCTAAAATAACTGTATTATTTAAACTAACGTTAGATAAAAAGATAGAGCTTTGAAATATAAGATTATAAGTGAAATCAGATCCAAAAAAGGTTTGTTACAAAAAAAGTTATGAATTATTTAGTCCGAAAAAAAACTTTGTCGGGCTCTCCTGAAAAGTCGTATTTTGTCCCTTACCTTAATTGAACCTACAGCCGACGATATGCAAATCCAAAAACACATTGTTAACTCTCAATGCAGCGACCGTTATCGCAACAATTTAAAATTTCATCAAAGGTACCCTAGAAATAATAATTGATTGAACTCCATTGTCGCGAATGATACATAGACCCTTTAGCTTCGAGAGCTCGGTTCGAAATTAACCAATGATAGGACTAAATTTAATTTTACGATCCGATACCTGCCCTTGTCATGACAAAAGTTCGGTAATCAAATTATGCAGCCGATGCCACTATTGTTGGCTACATGCATAAATTTAAGGCATTTCATTGTAGATCCGACGTGGGGTTAAGATGCTCACAATCGGTGCATGTATCGAGATGCTCATTGAGCGATTGAGCGACGAGCGTGTGGGAAGAAGGGTACGCTTCTGAATGATACTTATCAGATAATTGTAACGAATTATTGCTGCGGATTAGCTTCCTTCGAGTCATGTTCGTAAAGCGTTCGATATTCAAAAATCATGTTCAGTATGTATTTTGAGAAACAAATGAAAACTACACCTGGCATCACATGACCTCGTTAGCTTAAAGAAACTCTATCGTCAAAGCGAACGCGAACGCCAATCAAAAATCTTTGTAACAAATCCCACCCTGAGCGTAGACAACGCGAATATCGTGTTACAAAAAGTTCGTTACAAAAAGAAACCGTTACTATTACTGAAGGTTATGACAGTGGGGCGATCCAATTTTAGCGAAATTCCTGTAGTAATGACATGGAGCACGGGCGATGCATATTTAGAGAAAAGTTTCGGAGACGCTGCGAACATTGATATGTAGATGAGATGGCGCAGGGGTTATTGAAATTAGAGATAGGTATAGCTATATCGAATTCAAGAATATCGGGGCATTACCCATCGGGAGCAGACAGGTGGGACCGAACGTATGTAACGTAACTGCGATATCATTTCTTTTATTACGTTTCAGCATCGAAAATAACTGTTTCGTAAAGAATTTAGGCGTTTAGGAATTGAGCAGAAATGTGACCGCTATCTTATAGAGTAACTTGATTTTATTACATAGTTATTGTATAAAATACCCTTTTACTGGGTGATGATATCATCGAAATAATACTTATGCGTATAGTGACATTTGTTTAAATGCCAGTGCAATTTGCAACAACTATATTGGTTGATGAAATAATCACGATAATGTTGTTTTACATCGTCGAATTAAGATAAGATACTGCTTAATATATTCTCCCTCGAGATCGACATAGTTACCGACAAAACGACAATTGATTATGTTGATTATAAATTGTCAACGGTTTTTAAATTGTTACGCGTATTCTAAGGACACAGAGACACTTAGATCACCATAAGAAAGGCTTCAAGCACGAGCCGCACTAGCATGACAGAGAGCGCATGTATATTTGCATACCCGAAACCGGTCCGTGCTATCTATTTTGACACCCCACACTAAGCCAGCACGAGGTGTGGGCAATTCATAAGATATTTTATACTTTAGTATAATAGGTAGACAAATTTACATAAAGTCCGGCGCGAGCCAATATTTTGCATAAGAAGATAACACTTCGGAGAAGCGTGGTCTGTATTAAAAAGTAATGCTGGTAAACGTGGGGGCCATGCTTATTTCATTGTTAGGTAAGTATATGGAAATATATCTATGCAAATTAAAAATAAATAGATAGGACTCTAACACCAACTGCACTAGAGGGGACAAGTTAATGTATACACCGCAAAGTAACATAAAAACCATTTTGGCTTCGGTGAATGCATGAGTTTGACAGGAAATAAAATGGAAAAGGAGCCGGTAACTTGATGATAGTTCATTCGACTGGATGAAGCAATCCCGATACCAACAACAATTCATTCACGAAATTTAGCCATTCACAGAAAAAGTAAAACAAAATTTCAATTCCACTGCACCAAATTCGCAGTAAACGTGCAAGGAAATTTTATTTAAAAACCGTAGCAATTTGTCAGTGTTCCGGATCGGGCAAGGCTCAGTCAATAATAAATTTTTAGCGGGTTTTTTTCTCGTTTTCGGGTAATATTAAACACGCGAACCCCAGCGTTGCGGAGCGAAGACGGTATACGTTTCATTATTTACTCCTGACATAGTAGAACAACGTTGCAAAAAACTATATTAATTGCTCGGAAAACTTTAGTGGAGAACAGTAATATATTTGGTTTTGCTAATTTGTGGTGAAACGTTTCGTTTATTACAGTTTGCTGAATTGTTGGGAACCGAATCGTTATGTAGCATAGGCTGCTAATGCAAAAAGATTGTTCATAAAGTTAGGCTGAAGAACATATTAGTAAGGTTGTCTATTATTTCTTGTGCTAAATATTTGTATAACAATGTGGGTCAATCAATCAATATTTTTTTTATTTTATATATTAAAACGGTGTAGTGCCTAGTTATTTGTACCAAATTCATATAAATAGTTAATACTTATACTACTTTTGCCAGCAAATAAAACGGTTTGTTTTTTTAATGACATTCGCAGAGAACTGGGAAATGTTAGGTATCCAAAGAAACCGGCATATGATGATGATTTATGATTTATTGACCTTACTCGAGGTTAAATGTACAATCATATTTTTACATGGTAAAAACTTAAACTTGTTTCAAGATTTTATTTAACAACATTATCGGATAATTTAAATTTATATTATAACTATCCTAAATTACAGCTTTGCAATACAACAAAGAGTTTCTGAATAAAACCGCGGAATGAAGGACAGACGGACGGACGGCAAAACTAAAAGGGTTCCTTGTTGACTACAGGACCGTAAAAAGAGAGAATATCAGTAAGGTCCAGTAGCGTTTAAACAGCCCAACCAGTGTGCTACAAAAAAAATGATTATGCTGGATGACGAATTGCGTCATTTTTTGAGAATCGAGTTAGAATTTAACCTGAACTCGTCTCTCTAAATTTTATTAGTTTATGCATTTTGTCATTGTATATGTACGATGAATTTTTCGTAGCACACTTAATGGGTGGCCTTATTTATCTACGTAAATAGAGATGCCGGCAACAGAACTATTCGAAAGAGACTAACTACGTTGAATGATTAAAGTACAATTATATTTAAAATCACTATCTTCATAGCAAAAGTTGTTCTCAGTTTGGATTAAGCGCAAATTGTAGAAATAAAAACTGTTTGCGAAAATAGAGCTATTTATCAAAGAGCACAGCAGAGCTATGAAAGCATATTAGAATAGAATTGGCAGCGTGTGCGCCATTTGGAGCGATTTGCCGAGAGCTCGCGAACGACTTCCGATGGACGAATGCCTCGCACTTTCCTTATTTGGACGGAGAACCATTTTGATTACGTCATTCATTTTGTACAATTTTAACGTAATTTGTAGCAAATATTTTGTAAACAATTTATTCGCAGTTTTCTGTTTTTCTTGCGTTCAGTTTAGAAAAGTCTCGTAAATTGTATTTCCTAATATAATTGAAATCGAAATAGATAGAAATGAAATTGTGAGTAAGACTGTTGATTTTCGATGTTTAATTAGAGATAATACTCAACCATTTCATTATTCATTTATACGTGCATTTTCAGACTGAGGCTAAACCGCCATTTACAAGTCTTAGCAGACCAATAGACGGAAAAATTAATCAATTAGCATCTGAGTGATACTTATACGAATGGTCAGGGCGGAATATTCCAACTTATGGTATATATTCTAACAAGGCCGTCTACTCCGGCTAGAATTAATCAAATCAACTAACCCCAACCCACTACTTTCCGATATAATTAACGCATACTTGTATGCGTGTCTGGACAATACGTGAATGGCGTTTGCTTGTGTGCGGTAATGAACGATTATAGGAGAATCGACTTCGACAACCAAACGGTCCTATCAGCTTTTAAGTGGGCATCTAATTAGAACTTTTTTTCCATTATGTTAAGGTCGAGTATTTAAGAAGGAAGATTGGTTATGATGTGATATGCGTTTGAGGGTGTTTGTTGTTTCTTGGTGTGGGTTGATGAGTCACATTTTTTTTTGTTTCGTGGGTAAGGCGCGAGGGTGCGCGTGGGGTGGTGGTACCCCTTGCTCGCAACCCCATCTTATTAATCAGTGAGGTACCGGCCGTCTCTTCACATGTCTGTCTAACTTGGCCACCAACACGAGATTTTACGTTTGGTAAACTTTTGAATCTTCTTGCATTTTTCTGCAAATCAGATGGAGCTTGGATGAAAGAAGAACAGATAGCAGAATTTAATAATTGACTTAACGCCATCGGCTATCATTACATATTTTCGTTAATCATTCGTTTAAAATCTCTCAAAACATAACCTATTTGCAATTTCTTGTTTGCTTAGATGGACTAATTTTTAAGCCCATAATCAATTACCCATGTGAAGCTAATTTATCGCTGAGTTAGGATGTAGGAACTTTTGAAATGTCCACTAAACCAAACTTATATCCAACTGAAACTTACGCAAAGCAAAGTAAAAAATAAAAAATAAATATTTTAATTTTAAACCTTCAACGGTTTGATAACGAAGTTACAGTGACAGCTAAGTGTAAAGGCGGAGCTCAAATATCAAATTAAAATTCAATGCGGCTAGTAAACGTCCAAAGTTGCCGTGGCCAGCTGAATAATTACACGAAATTGTAACCGGCCCCCTTCCATTACTGCGTCAAGCGAGGTGTCCGCAGTTAGCCCCTATAATTAAAGACCGGCGCAAGTATCGAGTCTATCGACTAAACAATCAATACTCTGATCTATACAAAAGAACACAAAAGCTTGAGTAGATAACAATCCCCACCACCCCTCATTAATAATATACGACCCCCCTTTTTCACTAATTATGTGTGTTGCGAATGCATACCATTATCATTTTATACGTACACACACATATGCAGCTAATGGGTAGTGTTAACCCGCATTAAAAGTATTAAAGAAAATAAATCAATAATCGGTATCGAATTTATAGGGAGTCGGATATAGTTATTTTCTTTGTTTCGTGAGGGAACCGATCGCGTGCTATTCGGCTGTTCTGATTGCTGAAATGTTAATCGGTGATGGGACGTTCGGAGATTTTATTAAAGGGGACTCTAATTTTTCCCGAATTCGAATTTGAACGAGAGCCGACTTGTGGATAGCTTAGCGTGTAAATTCGCTCGTTCACCCTGCACTCTACAGTCTACACACGAGATTGTTTTCGTTTTTCTTTTGTTTTCTTTCAAGCCAGTGTGTCTGTGGTTTTAGTGTTGACGGTTTTAGCTTCACACTAGATTTTAAATTGCGCGCATACGTTTGCCAGTTCGTTTACCTTAGTCGGGTGAAACTGAAAAGTTTTGTAATCATCAACGGTTTTTATCGCTCTCGCATGTTGGCTGTTTTTTAACCCCACTTTAGTTAACAATTTACTTTTTTCAATATAAATAACGATATGTTGAAGTTACTGTTAATAATTCGGTTTTCGGATACTACTTGTAGGGTTCAAACAATCTTCATACGTTGATTTTTTGGAGTAGTTAAATTTCGTGTAAATCAACGTGTACCTATGTAAATAAACGTGACATATTTATACAAGTTCAATTATTAGTTAAACCAGAAAATAACTTTTACATAGTCGCATAAACGATAAAGTAAAACCATAATGAACACCGTCAATTTACTGTCTGAGTAATACGAAATTTGAATTACTAGAATAAACATTTCGTAGAATCTCAATATTTTCGCGGCAGTGTGTGAGTTGCGTGCGTACTACGCGTGGGCACTACGCGAGTGTGCGTACCTTGGGCAAGGTCAGGGCTGCGCTCTATCAATGGTCAATCTCGTTCGTGAAAACGGCCAGTTACAAATCGATGCGTTCTAATTTTAAAAGATAACGTTTTAAGTGAGTGGAAGAGTTAATAGACAAGAGAGACAACGTCAAAGCAGTTCAATAGGTACGTACAGGGAACAAATATACTTTTTTGATGATAGCCGCAAAACTCTCTAAATTCTCATTAGTTCATTACGCTTGGGTTTAATACGTTTTGTTTTTAGAAAAACACATCTAGTAGTGCGTCACAAGAAAGGTCACTGCTCAATTTATATCCCTAAAGTATTTACTTGCAGTAAATTAATTACAGCAATCTGAAACTTGATTAAATTGTCTCAAAGTTATAGAAGGTGTAGTAGCCTATCGCAAGATATAAATAACATTAGTAGCGTGAGAAATATTAATGGCAACGGTCATTGTGAAAGGTTTAACATTTAAACTTGGAACATGCAAGCACATTATGGACTTCTTGGACTAGGGCTATTATTCGTTTGCCAATTTAATTTGTTTGATTGTTTTAGAATACGATTAGAATTAAATATTTTTTCTCATTTGTTAATGATAAAAGGAAAGTAATTAAAAAAAAAACATTGTCAAATAAGTTTATCAAATCTAAAACATTTAATTCTTTGGAACATTTAATGCATCCACCAGCTAAAGTCAATACAAAAGCGACCCAACACTTAATAGGAACTGAGTAATTAATCAAATGATTAATCAGCGACGAATAAAAACACTGTAATGACCCGTTTCCTTAGAACCGCGGTGACGTCATCACATTTCGAATGCAAAGTCACTGTTTGCATTGAGTCGATGCTTAGTCGGACACGGCTTTAGTCGATTAAAAAGTTAATCTAAAATCACGATAATTAATTAAAAAGTTCCGTTGAATTTTGCTTTGTTCAAATAGTGTCACCGGTCGGTATTTCATTTGTGTTTTGCTTTTACGTCAGTCACTCGGCATTTATATTAATGACTGGTTGTTTTTGCTCAGTACTTAGAAGTATTATTTGAAACAAAATAAAGTCGTTAATACAAAGTACATATTCCGCATTAATTATATCTAAAACTACTAGCAGCGATAAGAAAAATATAATTAATTTATAGTACCTAAAGATCAACACTAACATAACTATAACGCAGCTAAAAAAAGTTCATTGACACGTACAACTAAATGACTATCGCCAACATTCGATAGCGATCGATACCGAACGTCATCTCGCACGAAGGGGTGGCTTCTTCTCGTGGGGAATAAAAAGTGAAAAGCAATCAGTGTGGCATAATTAGTGCGTTGTAAGTATGGGGCGCGTTGCCATGGCGACGGCGTCGATGCCCTGCTTACCCGCGGCGTTAATTTCGAACTGAATTAATCGAATCAACTGGGTCGATATCGACTGTGTACGTCAGTATTGACGCGATAGTTTACCAAGTTTTATGTTTTGATTTTAATGACGACTCAGCTGCTTAGAAAGTCGGTTGTATAGTAGTACATTTTAGGAAGTAACCAAACTTACCGCATAAAACGATCTGTGTACGGTCGAGTCGAGAACGAACCTTCTCTATTTAATGTCATGTTTAAGCTGCCATATGTGAATTGTCGCAACGATCAAAGTGACAAGGTACTAAAGTGAGTTTGAACTCGACTGTACCTATAAAATTTTTAATACACTCGTCCATATGCGTAGGTAATTATGATACTTACTTACAATATATTTACAAAAAAAGTTCAATATTCAAATGAAATATAAACATTTTGTGCCTAAGCTACCTGTGTTTATCCATCAGGCCTCGAACATTGTTGTCTAACCAAAATTAAGGAGTATATTTATAACCACCTTTTGTATTCAAAATTCGATAATTTATTGCCGAAATAATATAATTATGGTCGACTGACGGGACGGATTGGCTGCGAGCGGAAACTCCAAATTAAAGGAGAAATTAAAGCGGAAACATTTGGCCAGGGCCCGCTAGCAAGATGGCGCGGCGTACGGCCGATTATTGTCTGTTCGATTTTCGAATAATTATTTTGCCGCGTCTAATTGCTGTATACTCTATGACTTTACCTTTTTTATCATTGTCTAGTTCGTCATTTATTTACGGCTAGTAACTTTCACTTCTTTTTAAGTTCGTTGTTATAAAAAAAAACAAATGTATTTCAATTTCTGTGATATTGAGTGTACCAAAAACAAAAGGTTTATTCTCATTTCAAAAATGGAACTGAATCATTCCCTAATTTCCAAAGACACACCTTTTTTACCGCCTAATCAGCCAAGACGTTGATACGAGAAGCACAGACAGACATCGCGTGCGGCCAAACCAATATAGTCTGAGTACAAACTTACTTTATAATTATTTGAAATTAACTATAAACAAGTCTGGCCAAGACAAATAGTTCGTTCAACTTTATTAGACAAAGTTTCGAAGGTGACAATTTGTCACTCTGTTAGTTCGGTCGAAGTGAATGTCATTTTTACAATTTTATTTGTTTTTATCGTCAAAGTTTCATGTTTTCTGAGCTTCTATGAGCTTTTTAAATTTCGTTTGCGTACTGCAGTTATACTTTTGGCTTTATTTCGCCAATTATTCAGTTGGTTTAGCAACATATATCGCGGCAATAACATCACTGAAGCATTTACGATTTCTGCAACCCAAAAGATTTTAAAATAACGGAGCAAGATGAAAGACCTTTTTTGTTTTATTTGCAGGTTAATATACAAACAATTGAATAAAACAAAACATCTCTTTGTCAAAGCATCGGTAAATAATATGAAGTAGTAATTTGATATTAAAATCACTCTTGTACACTTTGTGTACCTACTTCTTATGTATTTCTTACCACAGTACATTGTCTTATTTTTGGCGTCACGTATCAATTATTTACCTACTTCATAATTTTGTTACCTACCTAATTAGAAAAAAAGTCATCACCTGTGGTAGTTAACTTTTTTTGATTCCGTACCCAATGGGTGTCAACGGGACGCTATTGTTAAGTTTATGCTGTCCGTCCGTCCGTCTGTGAGTGGGATGTATCTCATGAACCGTATTAGAAAGACAGTTGGAATTTTTACAGTTGGAATTTCTACAGCCGCTATTGCAACAAATAATAAAAAAAAGCGAGTTTAACTTGGCTGGTATTTTCATTCTTATAATTATTAAATATTTGCAGATTTTTTGTGTTCTTTAATTAAATTTTACCTTAGTTTTAAGTGAAGCTAATTTTTAACTTTCACTGTTGTATTTTGTTTCACTACTTTTTTAAAAATTTACACTTGTGTTCTTATTTTAAAAACTACCACGTCTCTAGCCTAACCGTCGAGTATTATTAAAACAACTGCAAGCTTAAAACCATTATAACATTGTTCTAGAAGGAAAGCGGTTGCCGCAAGGAATGCAATAAAAATAAATTTTCTTAATTGTCCCTCTCGCCGCACGGCCACCGCAAATCTGCCTGCTTAGGATCGTTAATGGAATAGACATGTCAAAACGCGGAGGTTCGTTGACGTAAAAGAGATAATTCTGCTAGAGCACTTACCTTTACTTTAACATGGGTAGAAAACACAGAAAGCGCTTTGTATTCAACAGTATTGTGTTTAACGAGTATAGTTGTCATGGTTTCATGTTATTTTGAGTTAAACAACGAGTAGCACGATAGACGCGTTTTGTGGAGATCGAGTAAAACTGTCACTATCTGTGTACTTCTTAACACTTGTTAAATAATGGTCTTAACCATCGCATTTTAAACGTTTATATTCATTGATAAGCATTACGTATACACATACTTACATGGACTAATTAATAGTGACCCTATACACGAATTGAATCACAGTTCGGGCCCCAGCAGGAACGTTTTGTTAGTATTTATAAATCGATATCTAATATCGTGTCACCTGATATTAAAGTTAAATTTTTCCAGCGACTGTATCCGCGTAACTTTTTTATTGCTGTTCCCATAGCAACTGTGTACTTTTCTGGGTAAAAAGTTGTCTCTTTTCAGCCCTTCGACTATTTCTTAGCGTACCATAGGGTTGCTGTTCTCTGCACGATATCGTACTAATAGTCTCTACTCGAAATTATCAGCATAAATATGTTACTAAAGAACTAAGTGTCTATAGTTATTATTGTATACAATTGTATGATTGGCATACTATATTGGAATGCCGTTCATTTTATTTGTCACTAATCTCACTATAAATATTAGTTTTTCTTCTGTACTACTTCACTTATTGTAACCTACTCTGAATAGCTACTCGTATAAGAGGTACGACGACGAGCCAAGCGATGAGGAATGTTAGGTTTTACTGTGATCAAACATATTCTATGCATTTTTATTAATATTTTTTCAAGTTAGGTTATTGTGCCAGCCTGAATAGAGTATACGCAACGATAAATAATATAAAAGAGAAGAATACAAATGAACTTTTGCCAATTACAATACACACATATTTTTAACAAAAAACTATCTTTCAGCAAATTGTTTGCCCAGAAATACGTTGTCATAAGAGGGAGACTTTATGCATTTTCTTGTAAAACTGTAAAGCGGGCTGTAGCTGCCTGTGTTCACTCTGTTCTCCTGCCAACAAAACTAACGCAGCTACTGACTAGTGTCTGGCACTGGACTATAGGAAGCTCTATTTTATCATATATTATAAGTAGGGACAATTAAACATAACTGTCAAAAATATCAAAACTCATCAGCGGAAACCCTGATGCCTTCCGACTTTATCATCAAACTCGAACTGAAAATCATCACATTTATTTACAACACAACATACATCGTACAACAAAGAAGAAAAAACAAGATTAGACCAGAATTAGAATTGTTGCACCATAGTGCATCAGCTCAGCTCCTAGATGCCAAAGCATTATCATCTGGTTAACATATTATGTAGGTACTTATATGTTTTAGTTCCAGGTCATTCTAATAATATCGATTTAAACTTTATTATTGTTTAAGGAACTGACAAACGAACAAACGAAAAGTTCAATAAAACCTTCTATAAACAGACTGTCTAGTTTTAGCGTTGCTTCATCTTAACATTGGTCACCTGTTAGAAGCCCTGGTAGACTATTAAAAATGCCCGAGCCTTCGACATATAAAATAAATTTCATTATTTGATTCAAACAAGGCCTCTATTAAACTCGATAAAACCATAAATTTTGTCTTTGATGTGTTATGGTATTGTTTTTACTCGGCCGCCATTACTGACAAGTAGATAAGAGCTATCGTAAAGTTTACAATAAGAAAACAAGTCAAAAACAATAAGGTTTTACTGTGTAGAATCTAAGTCAGCAAAGAAACCATATATTTCGAGTACACTGGTGATTAGTCTAATTATCAGTAGCCAAGATTCAAAATCGATAGGCATTTGCATACAACCTACATTGAACTTTGCGTTGAAGGCAGATCACGCGAGCGAATGCAAGTGCACTTAAACTCAATGAAAACGGATCACTGAGCGTACAAATTCGTATGAACAGCGATCCGTTTTGAATGTTCTTGAGTATATTTTCAACGTGCAACGTGCAAACGCACGCTTTACGCTTGCCAACTTCGGATTTTAAGGCCATATACGATGCGATTGTTACAGAGCTCCTGCTTGTTTATAATAAAAATGAATAATCTATCAATTCGTCTAAATGATTTTCTGAACGATAGAGTTTCCAAGCTAAACTTATTATCATTATATAAAAAAAATGTTATAACATCTGACAAAAATTGATGCCGTGAACACGAACGTGATGGTATCAAAGAAGTTTAACTGGAAAATGCTCCGAAGTTCTAGTCACAGTTGGTCATGGTTAAGAATATTCTTACTTATATTTAAGTCTAAAAATGTAAAAAAAAATAGAAATTTCTGCTAAGAAATTTGTGTAAATTGGAACCCCAATTATATTTTTAACATTGCATAATTTAGTCAAGATGTTTTGTATCATAAATATATTGTTTGATACCTTTTTCCAAAGATATGTGTATGTACACTTCACTCTTCAGTACTTACAGAAGAAACAAGAACAATACAATGAGGATAAAAGAAGGTCATTTTTCACATCGGATTTTAAAAAATCTCTAAAGAAAGTAGAACCGTGCATGTTATTTTTCTGACCAGAGAAATTAAGAATGACAAAAATTACAAATTAGTGTGTATTATAGAATAACTTCATTCGTTTTCTACTTACCTTTAGTAGAGCGGGGCTGGCACATGCAATCATTGCCACAAGTAGTTAATGTCTCTCTTCACAGTTTCGTTCGAACACATAAATAAATAATAACCACTAAACACGTTTGTCTAAATAAAAATCTGCGAAAGGAATTATATTAAAAATAACTTCCAAAATCACAGCGCCTAAAGAAGCTCGCTGTTCCTTTATTTGTCAAATTTACTTTGTTGGCTCAAAAAGGGCCAGAAAAGAAACGTAAGCTTCTGAAGGCGGTTGAGAATAAATCATACAAAAAATAATTAAATAAATCACTCATGAGGTTAAAATGTGAAATACTTTCTCTAAACAAAAGGGCATTGTGCATGCAAAAGTGCATTCCTCGTCGAATACTTTTCGTCGCCTGCGCCGGCTCCGCGTCTCATTATTTTATTTATCAAAAAAACATTATACATTTTCGTGATTTATCGACGAGTTCTAAATATGAATGGTCGAATCACGATGCTATTGTTGATTCTGTTCGAATAAATTAAATGTATAAAGTAGCGAAGCGCGCTAAGAGACACGGCATGGGTTATTCGCGGGTATTAAATAATAAAATTAACCAATTAGGTGAGAGAGTTATATTATATTAGAGTCGTAAAAGTGAGCAATGAAGATTTAATCATTGGCGAGCGGCGTGTATCAGGACAGAGCGGGATTATCCGCGAACCTTGATGGGGCATAAATCATTGGGAGCTAATTAAAAGTGCCCTTTCGATTCGTTCGGAGTTGCTAACCTGTGAATGTTATTTATTATAACTCCGGCCGTTCGCATAAACTTTCTAATTTGCTGCGCGAACCGAATAATAAAAACAACACCTCCTAAAGGTCGGATGTTGCGTCCATTTCACGCGACCACACCCGAAAGTCGGTTTGCAGGCTCTTAACGTCTGTCAAAGTAGCAATTAAAGGTGCGGTGTTACCATAAACCTTCGGTTGGGATACATTCTGTCTTCAGTTTTTAATTTAAATCCCCTGATATGTCTGGTGGTACTCGCAGACTAAGATAATATTCACTACCTTCATATTCTTTTTATTTATGCAGGATAGGAAGCCAAGGCTTTGATAACTACAGAGAACAGTGATCGATTGCATAATCTAGTTAAAAAGCATTGTGCATTATGTCACTGTTAAGATAATTCTAATCACATTAACGCCCGTCGTGTAAGTTACCCTAAGTCACTGCATATTATTATTGAATTACTCGTATAATATAAATATGTATGGCATTATTACCCATTTAAACACTCACCCACACTGAAGCGTGTTCCGATTAAACTAAACGTTATTCTTCAGTTTTTATTACATTTTTTTATAACTGTAATCGGTGTGTGATTTATGATGGAACTATGACTTTTCGACGGCGTTCTTAAAAATTTAATGCCTTTATAATCGTCGTTGGAGGCCGGAAAATATCACGAATTGCCGCCGTTAATTATACCAGTGTACCACCTACCTTACACGCTTGCTCTAGAATTGTTACAGAAAAAAAACATTTATTTTATTTTATTTATAAACATTTTACAAAAAAATATACATCTGCGCACCACGATTAACCCGTCCGAAGCCAGTAATTTATTTTTAAAGGTCGTAAAATCTCACTCTTTAAACGATAAAAGTAACATTTTAGCGATGTTACCGACCGAGCAGTTACGGCGCGTCTTAACTCTTTTTACTAAAAAATGACTTTAAAAACACTGGTTAAACCCAACATTGTCGTAACACTAAAAATTAACAGCTGGATAATTATTGCAAACATTTACGTTCAATATTAAACAAGCACATTAGGGGAAAAAACACGAGAAATACACTATTCTGCATCTCACTTCAACTTCACGTTAAAACCTCATTATTAAAAAAATAAAAAACCAAGATGAGAAAAGTTACGTTAAGAATACACGGAAGTTAATTAGGAACGGAACGAAAAACAACCGTAACTGGTGGCGAAGTTAGCCGTTCTAGCGTGGCCAATGGTACAGGGTACACACACAGCCGAATGGAACCGTTCCGAAGTATTTGCATACCGCCCGCCCAAGCGCGCGCCGCCGCCCAGCCTGCGAGACAGAGACGAAGCATCGCGACTTACAATCAAACACCTTACAAAAGCGACTACTAATAATCAAATACTATAACAAAAAAAATAATTGTTTTCAACCTTAAAATTAGAACACGATTTGAATTTGTTTTTCTATATTCAAATTTGTGTCGTAAGTAAGGGAGAGAGTGCGCGCAATGAAAGGGATGAGAGTAAATTTATCGGCACCGCCGCGGAGGTTGATAAGTAAATTTTGAGAGAACGAAGAGAGAGCATGAATGAGCGACGCAGTTCTTTAGCGATGGGTCGTCGAGTAGCTTCGACGTGTCACTTCGTTTATTTTTAAATTATAATTGGTACTCTAGACTATAGAAATTGTACGTACTTGAATTAAACTTATGGATAAATAACTAACCTCAAAGAAAAACATGCAAGCACTGCTTTTATTAGTCTATCTATCTTAATTTACCGAAAATGAAACCCAGAGCATGTTTCATAGTTAAACAATGTAAGAACCCGGCCAGTTCATTGGTATTATATCAACTAATTCCAGGAGTAAAAGTGGGTTTACTTCTATAGCAAACTGGTCAAGCGCGAGTTGGAATCGACCACCAAGGTTGTGTGTCTACTTCTTTTTTGTATGAAATATTAGAAACCTCGTAAAGTACTCGTACTTTTGTCTTTATCTCTTCAATTCACACTATACGCGGGACATATCTGCCGTTATTAAAAGTAAATTTTAATTTCTATCCTTATGGTTTATTTGCCAACAAACCGCAATACAAACTTTGCCCTGTGACTATTTTAATAATGTTTCCTACAAAACCATAAGCGACTCTTTTATTTTTCTTGTGATGGATAAATTAATTTGTAATCTATGGATTTCCTTGACTTATTCATCTAAGTTTTTTTTAACTTAATCATTTTTTTTTAAGAAATATGACATTAATCCTGATTGAAATACAATTAAATAGAAAATACATACATACATACATTTAATCACGCCTGTTTCCCAGAGTTCCCTGTTTCCCTTCTTCCACATTCATACATAATAATTGCAATTTTTTAATTTCTTACGATGAGGGCCCAATTTTCCAGATAGACTATAATATTCAGACCACTAAGTCATCTTATATCGGTTTCAGATATGATATGGAACCCTAAAAATAGAAATCAGACATTGAAATACAATTTAATTAGTAATAGATTTAAGACATTTTTACCAATAGATAATTACTGAATGTTGAGTTTGAAAGAAAGAAAGAAAATATACATCCACAAAAAAATAAGTAATAAATACATAAATATAATTATGTAAGTTGGACAGTTGTGGTGAAACATTGCAGCGCTTCTTTTTTGATGGTATACTTGGAGTTGTTAAAGTTTATAATGTATACAATACATACCTACTGAATGAAATTTACATCTTATCATACTAAAAATCGTTTTGTCAAGTATATGCAATTAATATAGACGAATGGCAAAGAAGAGAGGAGTTCTTTGCCCTAATTTAGCGGACACTAAATCAGCTTAAAAAAAGTATTTTATTCTAGGTTGCGCTACAAATGCACCAACTCGACAGATTTAGTTGCTCAGTATATTCTCCTACAAAATAAAAATAATGCCAATATTGCGTTTTTAACAATGACACTGTCAGAAGTCCAAAGTTTTATCGTGTTCTACCAAATTTACTGCTAACTTCTCTGCTATTATACTCTTTAAGGGTTAACACAACGTAAAATTTTATCGACCAGTAAAACTTTGTGGGATAGGGCCCAGAGGTTTCGTAGTTAATCCCACTACACGACCTAGGTTAAGAGGCGTTGCTCACAGCTGTTTAAATAGTATGGCTTATTGTACACAAGAACCAAGAACGTCGGTGGCCTAATGGCATAGGGTGTTGACTCGTGATCGTCAGGAACCTAACCCATCTGTGGCCGTGTTATCAATGACTGTTTCTAACTTAAGTACTAATGTGATTCTCACGGTAAAGGAAAAACAGCATAAGGAAGCCTGCGTTTCGGGAACAATTGAGTGTGTAAAAAGGGTAATTTTTCAAAACATTATACAGAGTCGAAATGAACTGGTAAGGGTCCAATCTCGTACTGCCCAAGCATTTTTAAGCAATTTCTGATTCCAACCCTATGTTCTCGGTGAAGGAACTTTTTGTATGGATATATTGAATTACCGGGCAGACGTAACTAAATCTTTTAGTAGTTATTATAAGTTTATTATATGATTTTATGAGTATGTTCTTTGCATTGTTTTGTATTTCTTATACTGTTCTGTATGATTATTTGATTGAGTTTCACAAAATGCCGTTAGGCATTATGTCCGCTATTTGTGTTTTTTTCGTGCAGTAAAGATAAAATTAGATAAGTTAAGTAAGTAGGTACTCACCAGCAAAACTACTCGTTACGGTATTCCGTTATAACGAAACGGTATTGAAAAAGTACTCGTTATGGTAGCTATAGCCAGTGTAAGTATTACGCAAAGTAAATCAAAATAAATTCTTATTTATTTAAATGTTTCATGTCTTTGCATATTTTTCCCCTTAATTAATAAACTAGCTGTTCATGCCCTTCTGTTTAATTCATATAAATTTTATTTTAGCTACTGTTCTAATTATCTATACTAATATTATAAAGCTGAAGAGTTTGCTTGTTTGTTTGTTTGAACGCGCTAATCTCAGGTACTATTAGTCCGATTGGAAAAAATCTTTCAGTTTTAGATAGCCCATTTATCGAGAAAGGCTATATATCATACTCCGTACTCCATTAACCGAAGCGAAGCGAGGGCGGCTCGCTAGTTAATTATATAGCATTAAAGTTTATATAAATTCTCGTGTATTTTACTCACGACACGAAGTGATTCTATGGTTAATATCAAACTTTAAGTCTGAGCTTTTACAAGACAAGTAATTAAGTAAGCACTGGTTCTTCGTCCGTTAAAAAAAGTGTTTACAAAATTTAATTATCATTTAATTTTCTTAATAGTGCAACGAACGAAAACGTTTCAGAGTTCAGACAGCTTGTGTTTTGTCCCTAATGAAAACACACAACAGACAAGAACATTGTAATTACGAAGACTACAAGATTTATTGCACGAGGATAGGAAACTAACCACACGTGACTGAAGCCCGCATACAAAGCATACTATAAACCAAAATTATCACAAACAAAACTGTGCCTTATTAACACAGTAATTAACTACAATTTGTACTAGGGTGAACACCCACTTGAGCTGTTATGGAGTGTCGAATGCATATGCATTTTAAGTCCAATGTGTGTGAGTACCACGAAAGCGTACCGTGTAGTAGTTAATTTTTGCGCAAAGCTGGTGCGAGTGAGAGAAGTGACTCATTTACGAATAGTTTGTGTGAGTGGGAGTGAGATGGTGGTATTGGGGGTTAATTAATGAACGTGGAAGCCTGCGCTCTTTATTGCTTTCGTGGCTCGGCGCTAAGACGTCGACGGTTAAAGAGTTTTCCTTCGATAAAATGGGAGATACCTAGCGTTTGTTTTTCCTTGGATATAATTGGTCTTAATGTCGGCATTTAACTTTAATATATCGCTCTATACAGTCGTTTAGATTGACTTTTACTTCTATCTGTAGAAAGTTAGTACTAAATCGCCTAAGTCATCAATTCTAATACTTAAAGATTCCCAATTCACGAGTACAAAAGAATAATATACTTAGTAATATGTCATGTTTATATACGATATTTGCAGTGATTTTAAAACCCTAATGCAAACAATAGGGTGTTAAATGTTCACCGTGTGTCTGTGTCATCGTAACTCCCAAACCGTTGAACCAATATGGATGTATGTTTTTAGTGGAAAGCCAGTTTAATTGCCGTGGTTCTTAGCCTTCTTTAATGGAAATTGGTAGGACCGTTTAGGAGATATCACTTTGAAATAAGACATCGTAATAATATTTCATGGGTGTCTATGGACTATATTCGAAGTCGATTGGTGGAGCTCACAACAACTGAAATGCCTGAAATCTTTGATAAAAATAATTTATTTATCTATTAAAACAGAACCGTTATTACAAACGATTATCGTAACCTACGTAACCTGTCGTAGTTTCTGTTAACTTTGTTTTGGTACTCATGTCTACTTAATCATCAAAAGGTTAGCTGGAAGAGATCCTTCAAAGAGACAAGTTCGCCTTCGCACATGGCTATTCTGTAAATATGTATTTGAATTTCTGTGTTTTGTACATTAAACTGTTTATACACGGATTATTATAACACGGTTATTTTTTGATCGGGGATCATTTATCTAAGCATTAAAGACAAAATTACTGCACCAGACAATACAGAAAACAGTACAATATAACAACACGCGCCAGTTAATGTACAGAATGTTTTCTTAATTTCATCCCCGCTGCGTGAGAGGTTAAGAAATTAAGAAAGCCCGCAGTCTGCGCCACTTAAGGCGCCGCCTAAGTGAGTGTATTGTCTTCACAAATGGTTTTTGTTCTAATAAAACCCTAAGGTTTGTTAATGAGCGCAATAACGTCTTCTGTTTATCTGTTTGTTTTGTTTAATGAAAGTTTTGTTTTGGTTGAGGTGTTTCTGGGGTTTGGAAAATCGTTTAACACCATGAGTTGGGACTACAAATATCGTAAAAGAGGCTTTCTCTGCAAAAAATAAAACAACTAAAGAAAATACCTATAAAAAGTTGTAGCGAATAGTTGATATTTTCTGACTTAACCAAAGGTCAACTGGTAGAGAAAGCCATCAGGCATTAAGTTTACCTCTTGTTCTGATATTTATATTTTTGTACAATAAAGATTAAATAAATAAATACCTAACCAAAAATTAAGTTTACGAATGTTTTTTTTATTACACTATGAAAACATTATTTTTAACCCCAGGTAAAAAAGAGGTGTTATAAGTTTAACACGTGTATCTATTTTTGTGACTCTGTCTGCGGCATCAGATCTCAAAAGGATAAACCAATTCGGACGTCGTTGTCTTTTAAAGAGTTAGTTGATCGGAATGGTTCTAGATTTCATGAAAAACGGTTGAGCCGTGAGATATTTCAAATTAGTAATCGCCATTATAATCTTTATTATAGTAATTTATCCTCGTGGCTACTTTTATAAATTACGAAGTACATAACAATAATATAAAGCCTAAATATAGTTTCATAGAGTTGTTATAACATAAACTTGATTTCTGATGTCTGGTTGGCATGGGAATACAAAAAGTTCACGATCTTAAAAAAAATTATTTAATAAATTATTCAATATTTGCTAGGGTTGCCACAATCAAAAATTTATATCTTTTTTTCCGATTAGCTCTCTTCAAATATTAACGGGCCGTGCGCACTAGATAAACTCGACTGTCATATTTTAGTGGAATGCAATAAGGTCGGGGTGTCGCAGCGAGACGTCTAGGGGAGCTGATAGCACGCACACATTCAAATAATTGCACGTACAGGGTTGCCACTCTTCAAAAACTACACTCGATACGTCCGTTGCAATCGTTGCAGTGCGTTGTAAATGTTTTTTTAAGAATAGACGTGATCTCTCGTTTTTATTTGGAAAGATGAAAATAATCCTGCATAGTTTTAAACATTAGTACCTCGCAAATATTAATTGCAGCAAAAATAACTATACTTATGTTCGTGACTATATCGCAATATTTTTTTTATTTTTAAATGTATTCGACTTTGACACTCCCAAACAATGTATATTTTTTCAAACTTTAAAATTTAAGAATATTATTAGTAATTTACAATAACAATAGAGACACAACTCAGTACTGCATTAGCAAACATTGTGCATTTCACAGTTCAGTAAGCCTTACCATCAGATAAGATTAACAAGTGAGAAAGAGATGGATAGAAAGAGAGGGTCGTCATAAATGATAAAGCAGTAAGTGACAACCCTAGCTTCGAGGCATCATACAAGCTACAGGATATCACCCCTAAGGATTAGTGGTGTGGCTATTGGATTACCGCGTTCGGTCGCAAATGAGGAATTACTGATTGCAATTAAATAAGTTTCCTTAATAATATTGTATACGTATATAAATATAAAATGCTAAAAATATTAAATACGAGACCAAAAAATATTTATTTCAACAGTGATTCAAGTAAACCAATATTTTAAGAACAAGAACAACAAGGCCCATAATTACAGATAACTTATAGACTAACATTATATAACGATATAAAACTTAAAACTAACACCGAGGTGAAACAGCGTTATACTTTTTTGCCAAAATTAGTTTGTTTTGTTTTATCGATAAAGTTTATTCACCACCCAGGGCTAAAAGTTCAAAATTAATCATATTACTTATAGTAGATAGATCTATTTACTTATACATACACTCGACAAGTCTTGTCCTATTTGTAGTTTAAGAACTACCAATAATTGCAGTAATACAGGCACTATGTAAGTTAAGAGTTTTTCTATATTCAGCAATATATCGGGACGCTCCTGTCAAAACAGCTGACGCTCACTCACTTCATTAGCTTCAGAAAATCAAACACTAAGCCATAAAGCGATTAACTAGGTGGTAACGCCACGTCAAAGCAGTACAGGTTCTATACAGCCGGCTTTATGAAGACCTACGAGCAACAACTGGTGTTCCATAGACTGTTTATGGAAACTGAAACAGCAGTATCATAAACTTTTTACAACGCGGCCGAGCACTCATAAAGAACACTAACTTAATGTTTTACGCGCCCAGTTCGCCCTCAAATTTGTCTCAAACCAACACTTTAATTCTAAAACAAGCGAATTCATTACTTACTCTCGCAAAAATAATCCAAAACGCTCTTCCTGCGCGACACTTTGCGCCGCAATTAATTCAACATATTCAAGTTCATATTTCACGTAACATCGCCTCGCTACTAAATAACGTCAAAATAATTCCGTACAGTAACAGTCGAACAACTTTTGTTTACATTTCAGACGCGAAACGTCACATGTATCCGAGTTTTGACAGATGATCATAAAGTACAAACACAAGCGCATTCACATTTACATACGCGATCGGCGCGTAGAACGCGGCGCGGCGCGGAGCTCAACACGATCGCGAGTTTATAAAATATAATTCTTTTGGTTTTGTGACTTTTACGTTCCGTTTTCAGCTCGTTTTTCGTGTGTCCGTCACACAGTTTGCCTTAGTACTGACCACAGCTTAGGGCGCCGGCCATGCGGCGGTGTGCGTGTGTGGAGCTTTCTGCACGCGATCTCCGGCGTCGCGACGAGTGGGGCCGGCGCGCGTGTGCGTGGACTGTACTTGTAGTGTCCTAGACTCATTGACTGCGGCCCTTATTGTATGAATGTGGAAAAATTATAGTGTCGAGCATGTTTTGCGTGGAACAGCGATGCGCATTGTTTATGGCCGGCCTGGTGCTCCGGAGCACTTAAGTCCCCAATTTGCTGGACGTTAATGTCCCTACGTTTTGTTTCGCGACACATTATTTGTAACAAAGTATGGGACGTGTAATTAAAGTCTGGGCGACCACGAGAACGTTAATTGAATTTGTTTCTTGTCTAATGTTAACTTTTTTTTGTAATTTTTCTTTGATTAGGTACCTGATTAATTATTGCTCAACGTAATGCATCATGTCAACTGTAATTAGCTGAAGCTTTTCTCAAATATAATTTTAAGCGTTAAACAAAACAAAACATGCAATGAATTGATGCGATGGCGATGACTCAAACTTTGCAAAGCGCAAGCCCACAAATAAGTCACCTCGATCCATTATTCAC
Organism: Acleris laterana; assembly: GCA_963966035.1. Taxonomy (NCBI): domain Eukaryota; kingdom Metazoa; phylum Arthropoda; class Insecta; order Lepidoptera; family Tortricidae; genus Acleris; species Acleris laterana. The sequence continues at coordinate 10,581,907 of OZ014450.1, read as the reverse complement.
TTTAAAACAAACACGGTCACCTTTAAAATAAGTCCGCGGCACTTAAAACACTCGTCTAAACATTAATCGAACAGTTAACAGGGCATTATATATTATACGAAGTCAAAACTCTCGTGCATTCTCAAAGTTAAGATTGCACATTTATCACGAACGGCCAAGCGCAGGATGGTCCATTAAGAGATTTTTCTGAATCATAAATCTCACTTCGCTCCATCTCGCCTCGATACTGAGATATGAAGTACGCACTCGCGAGATACGTCGCCGATGTAACAGGGACGATAGGAAATAGAAAATAAAAATTCTTCGCAACCACGGGGTGTAAAAATGCGAGCTCATGGGTGTTTCTTTTATGTTTCTCGATCTTGCGGAAAGTATTTCGCGATCTAAACTTCATGATGTGTGTTGCGATATGTTCGTTCAAACATTTATGTTTCGATCTTGAGTAGTTTTTCCTATTCGTTAGTCATTCAGAACTTATCGTAGTCGGTAATTACCAAAGTTCACTTATAAATAAGTAATTGTAAAGATAGTTACTTTATTTGTTTGGAAGGCGTTAATGAACACGATACACTCTTTCTTGACTAATATAGCCATTATAGCGCTGAGACATTTATTTACTACTAGCGACCCGCCCTCGCTTCGCTTCGGTTTATGTGAGTTTTCTGTAACACCCGTACATGAAACAGAATTTATTATACATAAAAACCTTCCTCTTGAAACACTCTATCTATTAATTAAAACCGCATTAAAATCTGTTGCGTAGTTTTAAAGATCTAAGCATACATAGGGACAGACAGCGGAAAGCGACTTTGTTTTATACTATGTAGTGAAGTACAAGTGTATGAAAATTTCAATATTATGGCGTATTTTTTAGTTTTATAGCATGTAAAAGAACGTAGTCTTTGCAAAAATACTTGAAAACGCCTTAATTCCATGTCTTTGAAACCGTGCCTAATTATATCGTCCGTTTCGTCTTCCACTCCATACTCCCGTCACTTCACTCCGCCCAGCATTGAGCACTGCGCTCGTTTGAGCTGTCCGCAGCCGTATCGACGGACAAAAGACCTTTTGTTTATGTCCTATGAGAATATTCTAATGAATGCTTTGATTGAGCCATTGGTGAGCGGAAGTAGGTTGTTAATTAAATAAATTGATTTTGTTTATTGCCCTCGTAAATTTGGTTTCCTTCGGATTTGGCTTGAGTGTTGTTGGCAGGAAAAAGAAATGGATTATGATATTGAGTGGTATTGTTTTCTGAATTTTTGTTTAATCCGATGCCGGACTTATTTATAAAAATTCAACTTAAGAAATAATAAAGAACAAGCGAGATAGCCTCACAGGTAGATAGTGATGAACATGAATACTTGCTTTTGCAGTGTACCTACCCCAGACGATTTGCTGCGATGAGAGCAAAGAGCGGAAAAAGAGAAGGAGAGTGAAAGCTAGCAGTAAAAAACAAAAGATGGGGACCTTATTCCCTCACCTCTTTTGATCCTCTGTTACTCACACTGTCAACATAAATACAAACAGTAAAAACCTTTATTTCCGGCAATAAGGCCTATATTTAGAAATATCTTACAGGCTAACTGACACACATAATAAACCTAACACACTTAACACACTAATTATAACACTTATTATAAATGCAGCACAGAACGATATAATAACAGAAGCGGTTACAATTGTTAAAGTCAAAATATAATCTTATGTACAGTCACCGGCATAAATAAGTTATCATTTATGAACCTAGTCACTTCGTGTTTGAAATGTCATACGAAATTGTCAAACGATTAAAAGCGACAAGGTATAGAAATCATCACTTATTTATGACAGTGACTGTACTATGAAAACTTAAGAATTAACGCCCGTGATGATTGTAGCCTTCAAACACATTAAATAGGTTGTATTGGATCATAGATTTTATTGTTAAGGCTTTAGAACGTTTTTAGATGTTTTTGTGCACCTTGTTCAGTATCCTTCAATATATTTGAGAGCAAACTGTACTCCCACAGATTATAATTATACTAGTTACTTCGTAACAGCGTTATAATTACCTACCGGCGGCGGGTGTATCTACAGGGATACAAATGTCAGTTGAGTGTCAAAATTTGCACGTAGCATACGTACGTCTTAATATCTGTAATATCAAATGCCTTAGGGCCTGTTGTTTGATCAGTAGTTAAACTAACTAATTGTTAAAATTTGAAAAAGGAATCGAAAATTTGAAGGAATCTCAAGGAAAGGTGTCAAATTTTCAGTTCCTTTTTCGAATTTTAACAATTAGTTAGTTTAACTACTGATCAAACAACAGGCCCTTACTTATTTATTAACTAGTTAGCTGTAAATTTTTGCTTAGCAACGAAGATAATGACGTCATGCGACGGACCAACAAATAATCATGTACTTTACGCGCGCGCGAGTAGGCACAGTTTGGCGCGTAGATGGGGGAAGTAAACAAGGACGTAAGTGACAAAAACAGCCGAGAAGTACTCTGTTGTATGGAGAGACGGGCCCTGGTTACCCTGATCAAGGTCTTTTTATAGTGTAGCCATTAACTGTCTACGTTGTGATTCTACCGCTACAAATTCTACTATAATACTTTTTCAGTTTGTAAACCTGTTCCATATCCAATAGTAATTTAATATCTTTTCAAACTTTACAATTGCACAAAAACTCGGCTCATAAAGGTGCACACTTACGAAAATTATTAACATAAACACAACCGACGAGAAATTAAATAGATGCCATATGGCGTCCGAGCGGAAGTGCGTCTCGCCTGTCAGCCCTTTAATATTATAATGAAACGTTCTCATTTCTTTCAACTGACCACTTACAAAGAAGACAATGGCTGCCGACGCCTCATCCGGAGGGTTTGCGGATTCGGAATTCGTTTTGGGCGACGTTATTTCGAAATTTAAATCGAATGTTTTTTTATGAGTTTGGGTAGCCATTGTTAAAATTTAGATTTTTTTTTAATTAGCGACAACATGGCCATGGTTTTTTGTGTAAGTTATTAAAAAAAAAACTATTTTAAATTTAGGATTGGATAGCAAATTAAACGGATTCTGATACATTTCAAATGAAACCGCTGTGTCTTTAATAACTAAAAACCATACAAAACCTTGGGTCACCTTACTAACAAATAAATTGTTTCATTACTATAGTTATGACTTATGAGAATTAAGTGGCAAGAAAATAGTTCCTGAAACGATTCTTACGCAAACTAGTAAAGGGTTTTTTTTTACCAAATGACATCTCTTCAACGCCAACGAAACTAGAATAGACCAGATAAGTTCAGACAATAACAAAAGTTTATTCCAACACAAACACAACCTAAATTGTCAATCTATCTAAATAATAATAAATAGCTTTCTTACTCCAGTTTGCTTGAATAAAGTCATTGATGTTTTACATCTATAAAATTGTGCATGAATATGAATATTCATCCTTTCTGATTTACAGGGTGTTTTGTTTTATGAATAAAAATGTGTGTGATCCATATTATTATCATATAAATCTCACTAATTGATAAAACCTGGCCTGTGGCCACCTGGAAATCTTTATAGGTGGGACTGTAAAATTTCCTACGTGCTGTGGATAATAAAATGCTATTTATTTGGATTATTATTGATGCATTATTCCTCGGGTTAAGAATGGGCCTTTTACTGCGTAACACGGACGGACAATCGCGATGCGAGCAGTTTTACAGCGGGCGGCTAAATAGGTTCGCCTGAACGCGCCGACTCTCACACCGACGTGTAACAAGATGTAAAAAAAAATACACTGGGGACATTTTTAGACTTTTTACCTCCTAAGACCCACCGTACAACGGCATATGAACACTCTTCTCTATTGAAATAATTTTATGAAATCGAAATACACTTAATTGTATTAACCATGAGATAAGAAATACCTTACATATTGGGCGTTACAAGAACCATTTTTTTTTTTTGTTTATAAATACAAAAAAAAGTACAAATGCGTTTTGGATTTTATTTAATGCTATATTCTCATAGACAAGACTGTCTTGTTAAGGTGGGCAAGCTGTAGTCGTTGTTTAACAACTTGCTTCCAATTTTGGGATTAGTAGGCACCACAAAATATAAGAACATTTGCTTTGAGAGTGATGACCGGGTGAGGACGCAATCTTTTCAGACTCGTGCAAAATCCATTACGCACATTACACATCGGTGTGAAAACGGCGCACCTTTAAAATTGAAAGTGACGTAAGTGGTGTTTTAGTGCGCAATCGGCGGACGAGAGTCATAAATCAAAGGTTTAGTGTCGAAATGTTGGGATGCGCTGGCCACTGGGGTGGCCAATTTTTTTTAACGCATTGTAAAAATAACTTACAGGAACAATATGACATTGGCAAGTAGCAACGACGTCTATTGTTTCAAGATGCGTTTTCAGTTACTCATGCGCAGTTTGGTTTGACATTGTATTTATTATGTGGTGGTAACAAATATAGTCTATAATTTGTGATGGTAAAGTTGAACAAGGCTTTTAGGAACGTTTTAGGTTGGTGCTTTTGATGGAGAGGAAAAAACGAGCCAAATGCGAGTTGGACTGGTACACAATGGTTCCGTACCATTATTGTAAGGGGCCCCCACTTACATTTTTAATTTAAATTTATGGTAGCTTTACGGTTGGTATTTGCTATTTAATCTTGAGGTTTTCACTTTTTTGTTACCTACTTAATATGAAACGTAAAAAACAGCTGTTTCGTTAATACAGCCATTATTTTCTTAAATTATAATTCGTTACAAAATCCGGAAAACCTGTGAAAAATACTGTTAACCTAAAATTGATAAAAATATAACAGTTAAATGGTAGAAATAATGGACAGAGCAGGTAATTCGGCTACGGAACGCTAAAAAATGGAAAAAAAATCTGAATCATCCTGTTAATATGTATTTGTGGCGGTTGCAAACTGTGCCGTTGTACCTGTAGATGCGTTTTTTATCTCCGTGGATTTTATGGCCTAGTTCACAGCAATAGGTATTGAAAAACCTTATTTTGCATTCGAAGCCAACGCAGTAAGGAATTGCTTCAACAATCTTGCAACTTGGCTACCGCTACGATTTGGTTTCTATCTATCAACTAAACACACGGTTTAGTTATAGTCGTCTAATTAGTTCAACTGGCCACTGCAATGCTGAACTGAATCGTAAACTGTTAGTTTAACGACTTCTTAGAAACACTACTTTGTACTGAGTCGCTAACTCTGACTTATTATTATTATTCATAGTTCAAAGGTGTAGTATAGTACAAAAGAACACAACTGATATGGCGTGTCGTCAATCTTCGTTCGCGCAGACACGAACAACGATTCCGATGATTTCCGAAAGCACGTTTAAAATTCAATAAATTGCAACTATTTTTTCCAACTAGCTGTACATTGACGGTCGTAATGCGACCATAGGTATGTGAGTTTTTTGTAACACCCGTACAGTCAACCAATTTGATTCCTAGGCCACTATGGACTTTGTCAACGTGACGTTGTAAACCAAATCATAGGGAGTCTCTTACGTTTTGGTTAACAACGTCACTTTAACATAGTCCAAAGTGGCCTAGAAATCAAATTGGTTGACTGTACATGAATCAGAATTTATTATACATAAAACCTGCCTTTATATATGATCTAGCTAATGGAGGAAATTGCATCAAGATCCGTTCAGTACAGACGCGGCGTTGTTTTATAATATCTAGTGATATATAGGTAGCTAGCTATGAAATTACACTATCGAAACAGTTTGAGTAGGTATCTTAGACATGAAATACAGGTCATGATTTACATACATACCTACGAGTACCTCATGATATTCACAACGAAATCGTTGTGTTTTTGATGTGATATCTTACTAAAAATACGGGATGTTTATTTTTGATCCGGTGAGTTATCGTGTGAGCGACAATCTGTGAACTCCGACATTTCACTCAATCACGTGAAAAATGTTTTCTGGTTTAGTATGATTTCACTATCATTTCTTAAAACTGTTTCTATAGGTATTCTAATTTCTTTAACATTATACTATTTTCTAAGAAATAAGTACATTTTCACTTACTTTGAAGAAAAAACTATATAAATTAACATTATTTTATGAGAAATAGGTATATCTTCTGCATCCCGTTGTTGATATCAAGGAATTATTTATTAGTGTATCCTTTCATTTTAATTATATTTTAGTTGAAACCTACTCGTAATGCAAGATTACGCCAACTTAGTTCACGTAAAGATCAATGTTAACAGAACAATATAAAAAATAAATATTCCTTTAAAAAAACAATTTAAATAACCCAGGGTATTCACCTCCAGTTTAATATAACGCTGCCCACCCAGAAGATCATCACCTAATAACAAAGTAGTAGAAGTGATTAAATTACACGACCATAAAACAATGCCCACAAAACCGCCGTTTGCGATTCCAGGTACGGGAATTAACTTAAAAGGTGGGGTTAATTCTGGATTTACACAGGCCAAAGATTAGGGTACTGCAGAGCGAGGATTATAAGAAATCTAAGTAAATTTGCTTGAGCTTCTTCATCATCATCATCATTTCAGCCCGTAGTCAAAAGTTAGTAGTTAGCGAGAACGATCCAATGTGGCTTGCAACCACAGTCTTCTTACTCATAGCTCAGCACATTAGTATGCTGAAGTGGCAATGGGTAGGGCGCATAGCTCGAAGAACCGACGGCCGTTGGAGCAGAAAGATTCTCGAGTTGACAACACGCCCTGGCAAGCGCAGAGTGGACCACCTGCACGATGGACAGTTGCTTGAGCGTGCAGAAGACTTACCAGCTTTTGCCAACAATAGCAGCAGTGAGCAGAATGACTTTTATTGCTTGATATGGGATCCACGAAAGCCACATTACATTTTTTTTATGGCATGTAAGAGGTAAACGTCACACGTCACCTGATGGTAAGTAGACTGTGAAGCCCATAGACATTTACAGTATTAAGACTACACTCACGTAAGGACTACGCTGGAATTCCTCAGTTGCAGCAGCATGCAGGGGTTCCCATTTTTATACTGCGACTCCCTTTACATTTTACGTACGGTGCCGGTAACATGAGCATACCAGTTCAGGTTTACAGCCCCTGGGACGTCCCAGGGCGTCGTGACGCATAAGTAGGGAACTCCTGTGCTAGTCCGTTCACTGGGTGTCTTACTCCTGAGGTGGACCTACCTTGAAGATGCTTTGCTTGCTTGTTGCTTGCTTGCTTGCTGAACTACTCGAGGATAACTCTTTCTATAACGATGATTATTATTAGCTTATTTACTTTGAATATGTGTTTTTGAAAATGCCCACTTGATGAACCATCGCGGTCCACGGTTCAAACGCTGTACTTAATATTGTTTAGCCCTAATCTTTCGTGAGCTCAATGATTATCTTTAAGATCGCATTACAAAGTAGCAGAAGCATCTTAAATCAGCACAATTGATGGCCGGCTCAGGTGGCGCGTCTAAAACTGTCAGCTGTACGTAACGGCTGGCATGTGCCTGAAATTATCTAAGATGCAATATAAAATGTAACACAATAGCGATCTGTTGGCTCTCTAGAGTTGAGATGACTCACGACGGGTATGAACATCTTTGTTTACAATAACAACCGATCTGATTTGATAGTCGGCTTTTGCTTGTCGTTTTCTTTTTGCATTTGAATCCACGAATTCATAATTAATAATCCTCTATATTATTCGTGCTTAGCTGTTTGATGTTGTCTGCTTTACCGTTAAGGATTCTTCGAATATCTTCTTACTGTACATAATTTCAAAGCGTTGAAATGTGAAATAAATCGGGCTAAACAATATATTCTGTATCCATTTATTTGTTGTATTTACAACTCACAAAGACTGTATAGCAAGAGATGACTATTAATGTCTTCGTTGAAACTATTACTTTGTGTATTGGAAGCCGAGGAGACTGACTCTTAGCAGAGCATTACAATATCAAAGAGAGTGAAGCGAGTAATTGGTTCGGATAATGTTTAACACAACTAATACACAGACACAGGTGCTAGGAAGTTGCTTTGTGGTTCGATGCTTATCTTTATATATATTTTGCAGGATTGTCTGAACGCTAAATTTTATTGCAATTACAATTCAATTCAATTCAATCATTTATTAATAAAATGAAATTTTACATGTCATATTAGGTACATTCAAATTAGGAATAATTATAGCTATTACTTAATGCTAGTACATAGTTTACATGTTTGTAACATGTATTAACGTTAGTGAGGCAAGGCTGAGCTAGCGAACCAGACGCTTTTGGATGTTGAAACGCATCAACCTGTCCCCTATAGATGTTAGCTCTCGAAAAATGCATCGACTGAGTAGTAGGCGTTGGATGCCAATTTTGATTTAAGTACTTTGGGACTATCCATTAGTTTTACAGTGCGCAAGGTATCTACGACCTTAGCTGAACTGCGTCAAAATTAGCACTAATTGACCAAACTCGTTGATCTCTACGAGTTGTATCGAACGCTCTGCACCGCTTACGGCCAGATGGATCAAGTTATGATTGCCGGCGAATTGAACAGAAATGAATTATCAGAGTAAAATTCCTAGACGATTCAAATCGATGAAGAATTTTAGTTGCGAAGTTAAGCTGCTCCGTCGACGCTCTCTCCGCATTAAAGTATACCACAGCTGATCCAAGCATCAAAGCCCAAGAGCCAGATTAATGAGCCGACAACAAAAGGTCGTATCAGCGGATTCATTTAGTCTGCGGTCGGTAAGCGCGGCGCGGGCGCAAAAGATTTTGTTCCATAATTAATATCGGTTTAACACCTCGTACAGTGGTTTGGGGAAATTGTAGAAACGCCTGGTTGGTATGTAGGTTGTTTTCGAATTATGTTGGCCTTATTATTGTCTTCAACTTGGGGTAAATCCATGCTGTTGTCTTGTCTTCAAAGTAATGGTAATGCTTAATGTCAAGATTGACTTTTGCTATGTTGAAAAAAAAACCTTCAATCCAATACTTGACTTTCACTTTTACATAAACAAATTTAATTGCACAGGGTTTCTTTATCCTAAATACTAATTCTATTTTTCCTTACATGACTAAGTTCACGTTCTCGCGTCTTTTCCAACAATGTATCCGTAATGATGTTATGAATCATCATTCTGCTTACGATTTCTGAATGATACTCGTACTGGCACGTTTTGCAAATCGGATAACAATTAACAAATGTGACATTCCGATCCGATCCAGGCTGCCGTGCATCACCGCTGTCACACGTCATCTCTGATAAACCTTTATCGATCCCGAACGCAACCCGTTCCTTGCGGGAATCTTAAATCTATAATCTCCACTTTTTGCATTCCCTGCCGGCTCGAGCCATAACGACACAATAAACGTATTTTATACGCTCACACTTAACGTTTAGGTATCGCCTTATAAGCAGATCGAGAAATAATAAAAGGAGAGCGAACATCAAGAAAGCAATAACATCATTATCATAGCGAGTCAGCCATCTCTTTCCAATAGGTCTCACCACACCCTTGGCCCCGCCTACCGCGTATCGGTTCTGTCACCTGTGTATCTTGAAACATTACACATATGCAAAACTTTCGCGCTCGCATCTCTCGGCACACACAGCCTCTGCACACCCACAGGGAAACCGTGTCCGTACACGGCTGCAGCTGCATCGGGCCTATGTGTGCACCTAGCCTAGTATAAATCTGCAAGATAAAAATTGTGCTATATTGCACCGGGCGCGTGTAGCGCGCCATGGTTTTCTTTTTGTCGAGATAGTCCTGGATAGTAAATTGTTAACGCCTAGAACAGTGGTCGATATTTCTTAGAAATGTGCCTTTGACTTACCGTACTTTTGCTTTAGGTGAATAACTTCAGCACTGGAACGAATAATGTGTAAAATATGCAATTCATTCAATACGATTTTTATGTTCGGAAGGGAGGGGTAGGTAAGGAGGTTAGAGTTAATTTCTGCATTTAGTAAATACAAGATCAAACGTGTCATAGAGTTTGAAAATATACTTTAATAGTAATTCCTTAACGTAAATAACGTATAATGCCATACTAATGTCAACGCCATGATAGCTCTTATTTACTTCACAGTAATGGCTGCCGAGTTCAAAACAATACGATTACATGTTAAACGATATATGGTTTGACCGAGTAGAATAGAGCCCCAGACAAACCGAGCTCACGTCTAAAGTACACGAACCGTCAATGCACATGTCGTGTCACCGCAACCATGGTCACGTCCCATGGCCAGCAATTAGCCCCGTCCCCTAAACAATAGCCCACTAGCTAGTTATCACGCGGCGCAACATTCAATCGCCAATTTTTCGAACATCCGCCGCGAATGCGAATTAACAACGATTTCAGAGCAATAAATGACCAGTATTGTATGAAACAGTTAACTACTCGACTGTAATTACGACTATTCAATGTATTGTTCAAATGTTTCAATGAAAATGAAAAATATGTAACTGTGTTTTCACCGACACATGGGAAAGTTAAAGCAATTATGAGTTTTCATATCCCAATGAAAGTGTTTGACACAATTGTGATTTATAAAGTTTTGTGGTTTACTGGCTCTTGTGACTCTTGTGTAATTTGGTACAAATTAAAAAAAAATTGTACGTTCAAAATTGCTTACAAATCGAGAATTTATCAAAGAATAATCAAATACTTTGCAAGATCTGCACATTCCTTCTGAATTTCTATACTTTCATTTTGTAGCAAGATTCGTGCCTCACCCTATATTAAAGCTTTGTACAAAAAAAGTAAGTTCTTTAAAATATTTCGCAACATATGTACAAATTCTACCGCCAACCATAATTGCTATGACACTAAAACTGTGTCTTTGTTATTTTTTACAAAACGCAATCTCCGAGCGCGGCACAAACACGAATTATCCCGATAATTATTCAGTGCCCGCGCATAATTTCAACAATAATTACTATGTTTTGGATAAACTGTAGCGCACACTGACTCAATGATTACGTCCGCTTACCGTTCCTGTAATTAAACATTTTAATAACTACTGTTAGGGTCCGGTCTCGCTGCGGCCGAAACGTTAGCAGCTGATGGTTATTATTTGAACAATACGTCATATACGTTTCAAAACAAAAACGGTTGGTATGACCTTGTGCAGGGTCCGTCCGGATCACTACCACCATCTTATCCATTAACCTACCGCCAAACAGCAGTGTTCGTATTGTTGTGTTCCGGTTTGGGGATAAGTCAGCCGGTGAAATGACTAGCGTAGAGGCATTCCATATTAGTCCTCAGGGTTGGCAACGCATTTGCAGTCTTAGGATTGCATTGCAATCTTGTGAATGCGAATGTCTATGGGTCACAGTTTCTACTTACCATCAGGTGGCCTGTGTGCTCATTTGTCTTCTCTATGCCAAAAAAAAAATAAAGTTTACGCTGGCGATAAGAAACAACATAAAACTGGATATAAACTAGCCAACAAATATAGTATAACGATTCGCAAGACGGTTACTGCAGCAGCGCCGAGCCAAAAATGAGCTAATGAGATGACTTGAATACATTTTGAAGATTGAAGCCGGTTGAGTACCGAAAGATGGCATAAGTGAATTCTTTAATTTAGCTTTGGAGCTAAAAACGGTGCTGAAAAAGATGATTTTAAAATTGATCTTTGTGTAAAAAATGGCTTGAGGCAGGAATGAAATTTATTATTTAGTCTGGTTTTATAATTTTTAGATACAAACTAACTGTTGTTCATTCTTCTGTTTTATATTTTTGTGATCATACATTGATGGATTAATCATTTATTAAATTGTTTGGACTTGAGTGATAATTTAATATTGGTAACAAAAAAACGCAATAAATATTTTGAAGCTACTTGGCCAATAATAATAGTTTTTTTTGTCATAAGAAGTTATAGCAAAATGAAATGACCACGAATTTAGCTGACTTTATTCGCGAATTTCATTTGTTCGATTTTAAAACCAGTAAATGACCACGTATCTTGTGTTTACCCCTATACTATACGAGTAAAACGTATGTATGTGTGTCACATTACTCGTACTCAACATAATAGTTGGTTTTCTGAAACATAATGTTAGTCTCAAGTAAGACAATGAGACGATCCATAGCTTATTACCCTCAGCTGAGTGGTTTGAACTTAAGAGAAGAGTTTGTGGTTAGTATGAGAACGAATAATATGGACATCCTTATTTTGTAATATTATATAAATCTTATATTGCTCCTAATAAACGTTACATTGGCACTTTGTCTGCGTAGATGTTTATATTGGATCGAACGCAAATTTTTAGGAGAATTGGGCACACGATTCGTCACAATATACATACATACATAACTAAGTTTAGTGGCTTCATGAGTCAAACTGACTGACATGTGAATTAGCTCTACTGAGTGTTATTATGGAGATTGACGTGACAGTGAAACAGACGCCTAACAAAAAATTCAAATTAGCCTGAGCGGCTGTCACGCTTAGTTCGAATAACGCACTAATTACTGCGCGGGCGCACAGCTTGACGACAATTTATTTCTCATTACCGCCGTAGGCTCCGATTTAATGACGATTTAATTACAAAGACGTAAAATGACTTGTTTGCTATTATTGTAATAAAACTCGTGTTTTTTGTTGTTTTATTTTTAATAAGTAAAATTGACCACAGGACTTAAAAACAGGACCCTTTTAAATATTTTAAGTTTCGGTTAACTGGTAGACAATGCCTTGAAGGTTTTCGTATACTTTGTGTATTTTGGGATAAAAATTGATTAAATAATAAATTTCTAAGAAATCTGATTACAGTAAACAATTTTGTTCCTCATTTATATTTAGTCATTAATTGAATGTTACATAGTTATGTTCGGTATATCCACCTTATTGAAGTCGCCACGTGTTTGAGTCTGAAGGTGTCGATGCCCAAAGGGACTCTAAGACTGACAACTCATTAGCTGTTGTACAATGCGTACCTAGTAACTGTTTTGGTGTTAAGAGAAAATCTAAACGCTAACACAACCTTAAGCATACCAATTATACAAAGCTGCAAAGGTTAGTCTGTTTGCTACGTTTTTATGTCTAGACCGATTTTATTATAATTTGGTAGCTTGAGCCTCGGAAAAGGGAATTTGTGGTAGAAAGATTGTGCAGGGTCCGTACGGATAGCTATCACCATTTAACCAATTTAACTAGCAACAGTTTTCGCGTTGTTGTGTTTCGGTGCGGTGTACAATGACTAGCATCCATTCCATTTAAGTCCTAATGGATGGCAACACATTTGCAGTCTTGAGATTGTCATCATAAGATCGCAATCTTGAGATTGAACACGTCTATAGGCTACATAGTCCACTTATCATCAGGTGACATACTATGTGCTCGTTTGCCTTCTCAAAAAAAAACCAAGTCTTGAAAAAAAAAATGTAACGAGTTATGCACATACAAAATCACGAAAATCTTGTTTATTCTTAAAAGACCACCAAAGGAACAATGCACTTACCAAGAAACCCAATCGACCAAATCAAGCCACCCTTAAGCCCCATTCACACACGCCTTTTGACCGTTCGATTTACTCTTTTGTCTATCTCGAGTTTCAATTCGTCCAGCCATTGTGTCGCCCCGCGATGAGTGGACGTCGTTAGCGGGATCTCCGCCGTGGAGATAAGGCTCGTACAAAGAGATCGGTGTAACCTGCGGTGTAGCCGTGAACGTGTAGAACCCGCCTATTAATTGTGCCCTTTTGTACGAGCGTTTAAGATCGGCTGATATTTTTGCGGAGCGGTTTGGTTTAGTTTTTGTGTCACCAATATGATTGGTATTGGAGATTTTTTATCGAAAACAATGTCAATTTTTGCATTTAGCGTGTCGATTTAAAGTCGTATATGTATAGTCTTAAAACTTGCTAAGTTACAAGCAGTAAAATCGGGCTGTAGCTCTTTTCCGTATACTGACTGGAACTTAGCGATAGGTATAAATAGATGAATTAGCGAGAGCGTGGAATTGCATATGTAGTGGTATTGTGTGTGTACAGGCAAGAGAAGGAGAGAGAGAAATACTTACGTGTTCCACGCTTTCGCTAATTCATCTATAATATTTAAACCGGTTGACTATAAGGTACACATAACGGAGGTAGAATCTTGTGCAGGGTCTGTCTAGATCGCTACCAATTTTTTCATCTTTCTTCACCTTCTGACAAGTAACAGTGTTCGCACATGAAATTTTTAGCGTAGAAACCATTTCATCTTGGTCCTCAGGGTTGGCAACATATTTTCAGTCTTGAGAATGTAGTCTTGAGATTTCAATATCTATGGACCTCAGATCGTTTACCATCAGGTGACCTGTGTGCTAGTTTACACAGAAAACACATGGAAACATTCAAGAAAAACCGTTTCAGTTTTAATTATTGATTTTAATTAATGTTCAACTACTTGTATCTTTTAGAGTCCGAAATCGAAATATATTGAAACTAAGCACACACTCATGTAATTGATATAATAAAATAGGGTCAGCAACTAGACGATGAATACAATCAATATAGGTCACTCAAATAAACAAAACAACCGAATTGGTAATTGTATGTCATGCTTCTATTTGTAATAAAAAAATATGGAACATTCTAGAGACACTATACATGATATTCATTAACGTCACTCACACCAACACAAGTGCACACACGCACAAGTCTGTGCCTCCTGTGACAAGTGATACAACTTGAGTTGTAGCAGTTAACGTGTTCTTTCATGAAACAACTTAAAAAAAAATAACGCATCGTTTGCTCCAACTCCCGTGTTCCTAGGCCTTCTAGTTTCCAAGATACTTTCGTGTAAAATGATACAATTGACCCTTTTTTTTCCCATTTTCCGTGTTTAATGATATTTCTCTAGTTAAAACACTTCAAAAAACCATAACTATATATATTTTTTCGTGCCTCATGATATATCTAAAAATGTATTATTAATCACGGTTTTTATGCCTTTAAAAATGTCTGTGTCTTTTGATATAACTCGAGTTATATCATTTATCACCAGAGTTTTGCGTATTTTGAAAGATACAACTCAAGTAAGATCAAAAATTAACCCTATATTTGCTTCAATTGGTATGTGTTAATTGATACAACTCGAGTTATATCAAATGTCTTCCAATATTTCCTAATCTTTGCAAATGTATAAGTCAGTTGTATCAAAAATGTGAGAATATTACGACCACTTAGAACCTATAAAGTTTGGTGCACAGTGATACAGTTACTATAAAATAATAAAATAAGCATGTACGGGGACAATCTCACACCAACTGAGCTAGTCCCAAACTAAGCTCTGGGCTTATACTTTGGGTTCTAGACAACGATAAATTAAATACTTAAATAGATAAATATATCTTAAATATATATCTAAACAAATTTATTGATACTTACCATAGAACCGTGTCATAAAAAAGTGTAATATGTAAATCGTAAGGTCTACTAATATTACTTTGTTGTGACAGAGTGTTGTTAAGGTTAAGAATAAAATAGTTTATCTTTAATAGTTATGCAAAAAGAGACCAATAATAAATATCCGGTACCGAGATATAGCCGTTGTTAGGTAAAAATAATAATTTATTACTTTCTAGTATATTTTCTTAAACATAAATAACCCAAATTGATAGAACATAGCATGATGTACTTTATTAAGCACATGTTATACAAATTAACTGAAGTATTCGTAGGTTTTTAAAAAACAATGTAGTAGGATGTTTTCTATGCAACTAATATTTGCTATATTGCTGTCGATCGTAATTCAATGAAAGCGACCATTATTATGCTGATTTATGCTGATTACAAAATCGCATTCTTGTTTTTTGGAGTATTCATAGGTTTTTAAAAAAAAACAATGTAGTTGGACGTTTTATATAGAACTAATATTTGCTATCCTGCTTCCGATCGTAATTTTAATAAAAACGACCATTTCTTTAACCGCTTTAACTGATTACAATATTGCATTCGTGTATTTTTATAAAGAGAGCTATATGCTATATTACTCTAGTTATCTCATGCTCATTATAAATACAAGATTGTAGTATTTATATAGAAAGAGCTAAATGCTGATTGTAATAAGTAAAACACTCATTTAAATTATTTTTATTTTATCAAAGGTTATAAAAACATCACTGCGAAAACTACCAAACATGAGGTAGAACGAAAAACAAAAATTGCTCAAAGCGACTATCTGCCTAGTCGTTGTAAGTAGTTTACTTACATGAATGTGCTCACTTGATAAGTACATTTGTTTGTATTCCGACTAATCGACTAAAAGAAGATTGGCTGTGTTTTGCAGATTAAAAATATCATCTTTTAACGGACAAAATAGACAAAATCAAGTACTTTGGCGGCTTTCGACATTATAGAACCCACATATCGTTATTGGCGGTTTTATACATAATGGTATAATCCAATGAATTGGCGTGGTTAAATAAGTCCCTTTCAACATAACGTAGGTTAAACAATCTAGTTTACGATGGCATAGCTAACTCATTTTCCGAAAAAAATAGTCTGGTGTCTTTCTACATAACTAATGGCCATAGTGTCTCTACGTCATCGAGGGTGGGAGCGCGCGCTCGCTGTGTTGCCATGAACCGACGCTTAGTATGATTTCTATTGTAGGTAATTTAATAAATGTTAATATCTTTTTACGGTTGCGATATATAATGATCTACATGTGTGTCGCTTACTAGTATGTATGTATGTAAACTCTTTATTGTACAAACAGAAAATAACAAATCTAAAACAAACAGAAACAAAAAAGGTAAGTATGTACAAAGGCGAACTTATCCCTATAAGGGATCTCTTCCAGTTAACCTTTGAGCGATTGAGAGAAGAATAAAAACAATGGATGGCTAAACGTACAACGTATTAAAGATACAGAAGATTAAAATAATAATAGCAAATAAATATGTAGGTATAATAAATATATAAATTAAATAGGATAAATAAATAAATAAATACATTGTATGTATAAATATATATATATATATATATATATATATATACATATATAAATAATATATATAAGTATGAAAGGAAGAAAGGACACACAGTCTTAGATCAGGAACAAGAGTCAAGCCAGTACCTCTTCAGCCTAGATTTAAGTGAAGCAACAGATTGTGATTGCCTGATATCAGTTGGAAGGCTATTCCATAAACGAACAGAATGTACCGAGAAGGATTTAGAGTAAGATTTGGATTTAATAGCAGGAAAAGCCAGGAGTAGGTTGGCACTCGAGCGTAAGCGGTTCTGGGACCCGGTAGCCAAGAAAGAGAACCGTTCGACAAGGTAAGGAGGGGATTGAGGATTGAAAAGGATATTAAATAGCAACGACAGGACATGAACATTCCTACGCGATCTAATGGGCAACCATTTAAGCTGAGTACGGAAATCAGACACATGGTCAAATTTCCGCAAGCCAAATATGTACCGAATGCACACGTTCTGAAGCCGTTCCAGCTTATTGAGCAGGTCTTCAGTTGCGTCAATATATGCGATGTCGCCATAGTCGAATAAAGGGAGTAGAAGAGATACTAGTTATTTGTGTAAAATATTATGACAAGATAAAAACGGTAAAAATCTCTCGTTGGAGAGAAACAGGTATTTACCAACCAACGTGTTTTATTTTGTGAAGTCGCAGGTTAGTAAATGCTACTGTTCTGTGGTGACTTAAATTTTTGTATCAAATTCAGTATGTAATTCAGGTGGACCATGCGCTATGTCACTTAACTACCTACTCGTACTTCCTACTTCGACTGACGGCGAGCTTAATTTAAATTACTTTATTTCTTACCTAGCTGAGGTTTAGTTATCATTATTTTCATGTTTTGTAGGTGATTATTGAGAATTATTATTTGATTTGTTGTGTAGGTGTCTATATAGTTTTTGTTTTGAATGGCAATATGCACAGTTTAATTTACCTACTGTATGGTTGCAACATCGTAATGTTGCTTTGAAATTAAAGAGTGTACTTAAGTTAATTTGTTTACCCAGTGATTTAATGTCATCATGTTTAGTACAAAGATATCATGATTGCTATTATTTGTTTTGATCAATTACTTACTTGTATTATTTGACACAAGTTTATTCGTAATCAGACCCAAGAATAACTCGATATGTAACATTAGTCACGGTTTAAATTACGTTTTTATTTTGTGATAAATGATGCAACTCACTAAAAATCCTTATATTATGTCCGTTTGTTTTAAGAAATATTACTAATTCAATTCCCTACAACTTGTGTATACAGGTTAGGCCTCTAACTCAAGAAATAAGAGAAAAATGAAGGTTTCAAAAAAAAGTTGTATCAGTCATCACCAGAGCTCCTTGATTACACTTTTATGTGTTAAATAATACAATTCGAGTTGTATCATCTTACACGGGTTAAATAAATCAATCTGAAATGTAAAATGATACATTATGGACGTTTCTTTGAATATCTCAAAATCTATAACTAGTATCATTATTTTTGTCAAACCAGTGAATAAAGTGATATTAAATGTTATAAAAATCGGTAGCAATTTTCAAAAAAATCTATTCGTTTAGAAGCAGTATTTTTTTTAAACTTGTTTTCGCTCTCCTGAAAAATCGTGTTTTTTGAGTTGTATCACTTGTCACAGGAGGCACAGAAGTATTGTCTGTTGTGAATGAGGACATTGTAGATGTCATGTAAGACAGAAGCGATATGATCCACTTTAATGACTAAAGATGTAAACGACTATACTTTTTGACAAAAACATTAAAGAATAAACAATTAAATAAACTGGCCCGCAAAACTAAACTTCATTGAAAGTGTGATACTTAGTTTTGCGGACCAGTGTATATCCAGTAGGTATATCCCCCTTTTTGATCACGGTTATAGATTTAAACATTTATAGGGAGTCATAGATGTATTAATTTTGTGTTTTGTATTGGATGTCTTAGGGTTTTCTGATGCTGTTCCAGCTGGCTGCGGATAGAGACGAGTTCAAGAAGCTGACGGTCGCATCACGAAGAAGAATTGAGTTGATAAATATCAAACTCCAATATGTCCTTTAAATTAATTTAAAACCAAACAAGGACATATTGTAGTTTGATATTTATCAACTCAATTAGAGGTTTTGAAGTAAAATAAAATCGGTTGGTCAATTGTTTACGTGATGATTATAGCTGTGCTGAGAAGGGCCAAAGACAAAAGTCCTTGCTTTTGTTTGCATTTAACTTGAAATACTTTAAGAAAAAGAGCAGAGGTGGAAATCCCTTGCGGAGACCTGGGAGGAGGGGCCCAGGTACTGCCAGGCTCGCACCGGCTAAAAACACCAATGCCCCTGTTACCATCAAGAATTTAGACTCGCGCGAATAATACCCCAGCTAGTGCTGAAAGGCTGCAGGAGAAAGGCTGGGGAAAGGGATAGGTTATCTAACTGCTGACTAGTAGTACTACTACATTCACAACAGTTTTTATTAACGCCAAAAACTCAGTGCTTGTAGCGACTGCGTCGATCTCACACCAAACTTTCAATTTTAGTTTGACACGATGAGCAAATTTTAATATGTAACTAACTTTCTCGCACAAACTATCACATCTTGACAACGCGACAGTACATCTACGTCAACCATATTTCAAGCTCCTAATCAAGCAATATTCTTCTTAATCAACCCCACCGGGGGTCGGTTCAACCAACAAAGGAATTGATTAAGTAACTATACCGCGATATTACCCCGCAGTATTACTCCACTATATGGAGGGATCGGTAACCGTGGTACTTAATGAGAGAAAACTTGATTAGAATTCGTATTAATCTTGTAATAAGTCGGGAAAGTTGGCTGATTGGGCAACGATAGCGGCTGATCTGATAAAGAGCTAAGAGTGGGGAAGTTGGCGGAACATGGTATAATATGACAATAATAAAACGTGGTATTTGTTAAATAGCAAACCTGGATGAATTAATTACGTACCTAAACACCTTCTTAAAGGTCGTGTATTCGTCATTTAAAAAAAAAATGATATTTTTTTTATTCGGCTGTGTAATAAAAGGACAAAACAACTAACTTAACAAAAGAGATCAAAAGCTGACCTAATGCCAGAGGAGAGGATGATGTAAGATAACTAAACGAAGATCCTATAAACGGTCTAACTATATCTTAAGGACTCTAACATAAAATAAAACATAAAATAATTGATACATAGCTGTCACTAATAAATATAATAGAATCAAATACCTATAGACATATTATGCACTCTAAAAACTACAATCTCAAGACTTCCCCTATGTTAGTTATTCAGCACAACAATGCAAACACTGCTTGGAGGTAGGATATAGCATGAGATGAAAGCGATGCAGACAGACCCTGCACAAACTCCTACCACAACTAAAAACAAATTCTAACATACGTATGCGTTTCGAAAACGCCTTCCTTTGCGTTACGCAAACATTTTGTTACGATCCAGCAACGCGTATATGCGTCTTAGTAACACAATAACAGTTTATTGCTTTTTCTTGTTCATGGGAAATATTAATTAGGAAGGCGATAGGAGGCCGAGTGACGCGGAGACATTTATTACTGTCTAACCTAACAAAGTATGTGTGTGTGTATTATGAAGGGAACCAGCCTAGAATCCATCTAGTTAAGGATATATACATATATATGTGCAGTGCACATTTTGATTTATGTTATGTTAACCATCCTAAAGTCTACGAACGGGATTTTTAACCATTTTGACTTTTTTAAATGGAATAGAGAAGGTAAACGAGCATTCTCAAGACTATAATCTTAAAACTGCAATCCTATGACCCCTGAGGACTAAAATGGAATGCCTCTATGCTAGTAATTTTACCGGTTGTCTATATTCCTCACTCTGAAAAACTGTGTGTTGTACACAGTTACAGTATGAAACAAATGATAGTGCTGCCTGTTCGGAGAAAATTGGCAACATGATCTAATTTACACAAAAGTTCACAAAACCTACCAAAACCGCTGCTTAACTTCCAGTAAGCAACACTTGTTAATATTTTAATTACATCACTACGACTGACCCTTCTTTGTGGAAGCTGTACTTACATACATACATACATTAAATCACGCCTGTTTCCCAGAGGGGTAGGCAGAGACCACTTCTTTCCACTTGCTACGATCTGTACTTATCTCTACTTTATCTATTTATACACTTATCTATCTATCGTATTGATTTAACTCAGCCGCCATTACAACGGCGGTATTCTACTCGGTAAAACCATATTACTTTGAATATGTTATCGTATTATCAACGTTAGGATAGCTCTTACTTACCTGTCAGTTATTGCGGCCGAGTTTAAAACAATACGATGCCAAAAGCCATATGGTTTTACTAATTAGAATAGAGCCCCAATCAAGTCAATAAGAGCTATTCGAACGTTGACAGTACGATAATATGTCAAAAGCAATTAGGCTTAACCTGAGTAGACTAGAACCCCTAGATAACTGGGTAAAAATTTTTTTCGTTGCATTGAAATTTGTTCCGTGGAAATGTGATTGTGGTGGTTTTTGTAAGAACTAATATTTTATTTTATTTGACGATGTTTGACTATACTTTACTGATTCAAATAAAATAAACATTGAATGAGATTAAAAAAACGTTAATTCTCGAAGAAAAAATTACGATCGTGACACTGTGGAGAATTTCAGTGTTACGAAAAAGATTTTAACCCAACTAACCACTTACTACTCGTAACACAACACAACTTAATTTTGTATTTGAATTTATGTTTTTACAATAAAGTGTTCACATACATGCATACTCATCCCCATAAAAACTAACCCCCATTTCTCCTTTAACTTTAAACACAAACACATTATAAATGCAGCCAACCCAACTGAAGCTTAGGTACTAATTAAGTTCGCAAGCCCGCAAAGTTGGGCGTTAAAACGGAGCGCTAAGTAGACTAAGTTGGGCCTGTTGCTGAAGTTACGGTGTTATCTAAATGAGACCATCTTTCGTTATATAAGCTAACTTAATTAAGAACTAGCAGATGAGAGTGGGCACCGGGCGGGCGGCGGCAGCCTTGAGGTAAGAGGGGGGGAGAACTTTAGATTATTGAACGGCAAAAAAATGGTGTTTGAATGTGTGTGATGGCTGTGCATAGGTATCGTAAAAGCGTTTGATAAGAATCAGGGGACTGCTGCATGCGAGGAACGCAAGGCCAAGGTCGTGGATAACTACGGGGACGTCACACGGTTTTTTTTTAGGTAATGGATGTTGGTTGCAAAAGTTAAATGTTGTGCATACATGCACCCATCTAAGAGATTTGCTTTTGTCGATAGTATTCAGACCATATTTAGAATAAATATGCCAAAATTTTCTAAAATTCTTGACACAACTGATTGTATGAATAAAATTGTGTTTAGAGCGTGAAAGTGAAAAAATAAACATTATGAGTTGTCATCTGAGCGTTTATTGAGTATCAAAATACAACATAATAAGACGAATTGAAGTTTTTACTAAATCAAACAATAAAATAAGGTTTTTTTTTAAATTAATAATTGGTTTACTTGCTTGCTTGCCCTTAGTCGAAGAAGATGAGATGAATCGTGGAGATTACAATGAATTTAACATAGGAAATTAAATACAAAAACTTAGACTACCCCGTAACTCTTATTTTTATAAAAGGAATTCATAATAACAATGAAGGGGGAAACATACGCTTACCTCACCGCTTCCAAGAAGGCTGCTAAACTAAGTGCCGGCGTTTATGTGTGCGTTCAGTGTGTTCGTACGCGAAGAAAAATAGCGTGCATGTGTGTGTGTGCTTGCAATGGATTAGTTATAATAAAAGTTTTTGCAACACATGTCACATATTAAACACGGTGGGCTAATGGCAACGTAAGAATTATAAAAGTTAGCGAATTCGCTTTGTTGTTTGGTGATACAAGTAACGTGATAGTATGAAGGTATAATATCTTCACGTTGATAGTGATATTTTTTAATAGATTTTTGACATTACTTGTAAACTACCTACCTTAAGTCCAAAGTCAATCTGACATTCTACAACAATAAGGTTGTGTTTCGTAAAAGTTACAAATGACTTGACATCTCTAATGACATTGACGACTGTATGCATATTTTTCTTGAAATGGATCCCAAATTAACGCTCGTGACCGTACGTAAGGTTAAAAAATGCCAAGTTACGGGAAATATCCTAAATTTTACAGTCTGGTCAATTTGATGTGAATTCATTTCATCCAAACACGTTCCTGCAGTCTTAACCAGCTTGATAGATTGTATCTACGTGTTTGCTTTTTGTTATTATTTACGAACAATTAGATGGGCACAGTTACATACGCTAGGTATTTCTTTCGTACTTACCTTCTTAACAAATTACAGTCAGCTTTATAAATAAATAGCTTCACGCTTTTGTACCTGAACGCTTTAACGCCGTTGACAGATTAGTACAGGATGTTACCATGACGTAATAAAGTAGTTCAGTTTGGGTTGAAAAAAAGGGACAGAGCTTATCAGTTATACAGCTTTGCCTTTCTGTCAACCTAAACTGAACTGCTTAGTACGTCTTGGTCACCCCACTGCAGTTCAAACATGATATTAAAGTGACAAAGAAATAAAAGGTGCAGCTAAATTACATTAATATAGGAATATTGTTTTACAAAAATTTACTATTAACTCCAAATAATGAATCCCCTTAGTCTTTGTACAGTCAACAGCATAAATAAGTGATAATTTCTGTACCTTGTCGCTTTCAATCGTTTCACAATTTTGTATAACATTTCAAACACGACCTTAAAGTGACAAGGTACATAAATCATCACTTATTTATGCTGTTGACTATACACTCAGAGCTTTACTCCCAAATTTTCTTACAAAATGGCCCCTTTCTGAGTTTCTACACAGAACGTATTTAATGGGTCAGCGATTTCATAACCTGTGGGAAACCGATTTTACGGTATGCGCAGACTGTTAAAATAATTGTACAGAAATAATATTAAAAAAACATGACGCACGCATTTTTCAATCTCAACATTAATTGAACGTAGCGAGAATAAGAATAAAACATGTAGATCTTATATCCGCCGCCTACGGCGTAGCGCCGTAGCACGTAAGCAAATAGGCCGGCCGCAAACGTTAATTCCTCGCCCCTTGTATGACATCGACTAATTACTTATGTCAACGTCGCTACATGGCTTTTGGGGATGTTTGGGGGGTTTAATTAGGTTTTTGTAAATATTAGCAGGATTTCATGATATTTGATAAGACTGTTTTTTCCAATTTTGTATTTTTTTAATACAAAATACAGTGTGTATTTTCGATACGAATACGAGTATAAATTTTAACTAAGGATAGTTTTATACACTATTATCGATTTTATAATGAAAGTACCTAATTACTCTTGATAATATAACGTAAATATGTTTTTAAGATTTCTCGAGCAGCAATGAAATCCAAAGTTTTATTTGACTCTTCTGAGAAGCAGGGTAATAACCCTCTTAATCATTATCTTTTAGTAACGAAACTATACTTGAAATATGCTTTGTTCTTATCTGTCATTGTGACATTTCCATTTTATAGAAAGGGACAACGCGTACTTTAATTAAACAAGGTCTAAAGAGCGTTTTTGAGTAGTTAAGGGGGTTTAGTTTGATTTCAATTTTAATGTTTACTTTATTTAGTGATAAGATAACAGTTGTTAACTGGTTACCGACACATTGCGTGTCTAATAAATTTAATTTTTTTTAACATTTTTTTTTATTTGGGCTTATTCTTCAGGCTTTAAAATATATATTTGTATGGTAGACGCGGTGTGTATTATTATTATGCAACACTTAGTAAGTGAACGACGGTGCATTATTGTATAGGTACCGGTGTGAAATGTATGAGAAGCTCTGCATCCTATCAAAAATACTAGTTAAAGGGTACCACCGGGTAGGGTAAGGACAAGGTAAGGGTATGGTAACGGTAGGGTTCGGTTGGAGAGGTAGGGATTTTATTATAACGCTTACAACGCTGTACGGATACTATTATACCTCACTTTGATTTAACGTTAATGCCCTCGAGCAATGCGTCATTCGACAGACCGGCTCATTACCAACCACGTCAAGAACAAAGAAACAGCAAAGGGTTATAGGGTACAATTACATCGAACTAAAATGACGTCCACACGGGCGATTATTCCCGTCCAAATTATAGTTGGCGGGTAATCGTTACTTCAGCGACATCTGGCGTTGATGACTTGCAACGAAAGTGACAGAGTGTCACCTACTTACCGAGCCCACGCGGTCTTATTACATCTGTCACTTTGTAGTACTTCCTGACTTCCTGACATTGGCTATTTCAAGACTTTATCTATCTATACTAATGTTATAAAGCTGAGTTTGTTTGTTTGTTTGTCTGTTTGCTTGAACGCGCTAATCTCAGGAACTACTGGTCCGATTGCAAAAATTCTGTCAGTATAAGATAGCCCATTTATTGAAGAAGGCTATAGGCTATAATATCATACTCACATAAACTAAAGCGAAGCGAGGGCGGCTCGCTAGTTTTTCTTTTTTGTGATTCAATTACGTAGCATGATAGATGGGAGGCTTACTATAATTTTACTTGATTAATTTTACTCATTTGACAATAAATAAAATATTGATTATCTACTAGCGATCTGCCCTCGCTTCGCTTCGGTACATAATCCAGATTGTATTATACATATAAACCTTTCTCTTGAATCACTTTATATATTGCTGGAAACTGCGTTAAAATCAGTTGTTTAAAAGATCTAAGAGTACAGGCAGCTCTGCTGTCTATCGTTTCTACTCGTTTAGGTTTTAAACCAATCGCGTCACTGGCACATCACGTGACTTTGCGTATCACGTCATCTATCAGTGATGCGATTGGTTTAAAATCGAAACAAAGAGAAACGCTAGCTATCTTAGTGCATTTGGTCTGGGCCTTCAGGAGCAACTTTGTTTTATCACTAAAAATAGTATAAAACAAAGTCGCTTCCCGCTGTCTATCCCTATGTATGCTTAGATCTTTAAAACTACGCAACGGATTTTGATGCGGTTTTTTTTAGTAGATAGAGTGATTCAAGAGGAAGGTTTTTATGTATAATAAATTTTGTTTTATGTACGTGTGTTATAGAAAACTCAAATAAACCGAAGCGAAGCGAGGGCGGGTCGCTAGTACTATGTAAAGAAGAAAATATGTGGATTTAATAAGTTAGTGTTCTGTGTGTTGGGCGATATACTACTGTGATTACTTTGTCAACGAATTGATGAATTGTTTTTGTTTCACTTCTGGGGCTTCATTATAATCGGTAGAATAATATTGTTTTTGATATTTTACCGTATTGTTTATAACTCGTCCGCCGTTACTGTCAAATAAATAAGAGCTATCGTATGTGTCAAAAACAATAACGTTAAACAGAGTAGAATAGAGCCAATATAAATTGGATTAACAAATATTATTATCAATTAGGTATATTAATTCTTAAAAATACCCAATGTCTTGTTCTGGTTACTACAATTATTTTTGTGTAACATAACAGCTTAGAATGTAAGATTTTGTAAGGGTGCCACTTTTAATTATTTAATAAAGACAGAACCGCAAAAAAATAACCGCAAGCCCAAAGTCAGTCAACGTAAACTGGCGCGGGTCAATCGAGGCCAAGGTCAAGGGCGGGACACGGGAGAGGCCAATGTCCTGAAATTAGCAATAATCACTACGGTCTCTCTATCTAGGCACTGATTTTGAAGATTTATGAGTAGAACCCGGAATTTACGCGGCAAAACAAAAAACTGTCGCAATCTAGCTAGTGTTAGGGACACTTTTTTATCGTATGACGATAATTAATAATAATAATAATATCAGGGGACTAAGTCACACCAATTGACCTAGTCCCAAACTAAGCTCTAGGCTTGTACTATGGATACTGGACAACGATATAAATACTTATATAGAGAAATATCTACTTATATATATAGAAAAAAATCATGACTCAGGAACAAATATTTGTGCTCATCACACAAATATCTGCCCTTACCGGGATTTGAACCCAGGACCTCTAGCTTCGTAGGCAGGGTCACTACCAACTAGGCTATCGCGTCGTCGGCTATTGGTTGTTTTCTTATGCCTATTTACATAATAAAACAGTTAA
The DNA here is from genome assembly GCA_963966035.1 of Acleris laterana. Lineage (NCBI taxonomy): Eukaryota > Metazoa > Arthropoda > Insecta > Lepidoptera > Tortricidae > Acleris > Acleris laterana. The sequence continues at coordinate 10,554,802 of OZ014450.1, read as the reverse complement.
AAAACGTTGTACAGAAACCAATAATCACTTAAACGCTGTAAAATAATCTTATTGATGAAATGTCTATTTACTTTGCCATAACTTTTTTGCATACGTAGAGGTTTGACCTTGTCATACAAAAAATTGGAGCATTTAAAAGAACCTTTCCGATGGTGCCTATATCGTTTATTCTTATTGGTTCCGGGGCTGGTGTCCATACAAATCAGCCCATCCTTTACATTAAAAACAAGCGAACGGTTATTAATTTGTTTTGTAACAATCAATTTATGATCGTATGAACTTTGAACTACTCGAGGTCTTAAGATTAGTAAAAAGAATGCAATTAGTAATTAAAAACTTGCATTTGTTAGACTTCATTATTATTTGAACAAATAACAGTTTTTTTTATTGCAAATTGAGATCCAGATTATGGTCAGTCATAACTTTCCAAATGACACTCCTTATAAAACTCATAACGAACCCCTATACAGTCATTACCTGCATTGCACCTCGGGTCCCACGTACAGTATTAATATCACCTCGGTTTTTGTCTCCACCGCAATTAACGTGGGCTAGGTGTAAAAACCGTAAGAAAACGACTTTTTAATTGTCCTCGTCGCCGGCTTTGTCGCGTTGTCTCATCCTGTTATTACGCGTAATTGTATTACGGTTCGTTACGGCGGAAAAAGAGCAAATACCTTTAATTGACACGTTACTTTCTTTGTTCTCGACACGTGTCGCGGTCGCACGGTTTGTCGTGTCTGGTGGACTTTAGAATTTATGCATGTTCTGTTTAGTTTTGTTATGAATAAATAGAATCTTAAAGTGTTACATCCGCACTAATGACGATTATGTCATTCCTTAGTGACGGTATTTCATATACAGGTTCGAAAATGAAACGAGTTAATTGTGTCTAAAATATAACTTGTGAGTCAACTTGTTTTTCGTATGGAAATTTCGATAACGGCTTGTTTTTCTTGTTGAAAAATTATTTCTTTTTCGTAACTTTACCGGTTGGTTGTTATTCTGATATAGTTTCTGACAGCTGTTGGATCGGTTCGAAATTTGCGTTCAATATTTCAATGGTTGGTGATTTTGGCTTAGGTATTTTTTCATGTAGCCCAGGTAAAATATCGTCACCAATGTTACATACTTTTTCGTAGTCTTCTATAGCAATATGCTTTAACATTGCAACTTCTCCTTCTGGACTATTTACGAATGGCATTATTGTTTGTATGTGTTTTACGTCAATCATCTCGGCGGTGGCTACAGCTTGCGGTATCAGCGTAGTTTCTTTTGAATAAGTGAGCTGCAAAGTTGCATTACAAATTGGTAAAATTCCTAGGTAGTTAAATAAGAAGAATGCTTTAAACCATTTCCTTTTGTAAGTTCTTGAAATCTCAAGCAGTAACGACGGGGTTGGTTGCGTAGATTGAGCACCGTTCATCTAAGGCGTTCAATGATGTTTTTTTCATCGAAGCATCTGAAATGACTAAATGATTTTGTTGCGATATCTCAATATTGTTTTCCACGCATAGTCCTATTGGTTTATGTGCATGAATTATTGCTTCAACAACCGTTTTTTTTTTCAATTGGTTATTTATTTACTGTACTTTATTTCTTTCACCGATGGGAGAAGCATTTATTTTGCACTTATAATAATAATTACTTGCACTATTTGGGTACGGTTATTATTCCATCAAGGATTTCTGATCCTTAAAAAACTTAACAAATATCCAACGACATTCTACTGAACCATTTTTAACGTAACCCTGATTTATATAAGTGGCCATATTACTCGCGTATCTCGATCATTTGGGCAGGATCACCCACGTAGTGCTATAATGTGTGATAGCACATTTGGGAGTGATTTTAGTGTTTGGGTCCGATTTGCCGGGTTTTTATAGTAAAAGTGACAAAAGTAGCATTGGTGTCCGTAATACTTAATTGCTTTTTTTTGTTATTTTATCCAGATATTGTTCTTTTTATTTTTTAAAGCCTAGCGTCGTAAATTTTGTGTCAAGGCCGAATAAATTGGGAAGTTTAATTAAGTGACAACGTTTAAATTACGTTACGTTATTTAAAGGTGTGCAATCTCTCACATCTGTGTTTACATTTGAGGCGCAAAGTAATTCATGAAATAGGATCTCACGGAAATCTTTTGTAACCTTTACCCATTCAGCAGAGGGACACTTATCAAGACCAAAAATAAAACATAATTATGTACTTCCATTGCAATATACGGATAGCGGATGTTTTATTTGTCTCGTCTCGCTCTCATAGAATTTTATCCCAGTCTTAACCGTATCTGAAAGACTTTTTAAGTCCTTTTTAATCGTACTATTTGACTATGCTTTCCTGCCTACTCAAGTCTAAGACGAATGCAAATGTTTCTTGTAAACCAAGTCACCCGTTGAATATTTAATTATATTGTAGGTTATATGTATAAATTAATTAAAAAAAAAATTTTTTTTAGTGGTTTGGATACTGCAAACGAGTATACAGGCTTCCTGATTCTAAGTGGAATCTGTGTCCCATATACATGCATTCTTAAGACTACAATCTTGAGACTCCAATCTTAATGATAAAAATCGTAACCGTAAAACGCTTTCGTTGTCAAAAATTAAGTACGTAAACTGTTTTTTTTACTTTCTGTCGACAAGTACTTAAATTATGTCTGTAAATTACGGTCTCCAAAAATCCCGTCATTTGTAACCCGCACCGAATCCAAAAATTATGTTAAATACAAAATAAGGCGCGTAATTATCATAAAGAACCATGATTCTATTGTAGGCAAAAAGAAACTTAATCATGAGAAACAATAATGACGACTCCCAAAATTAGACTTGGTGTAAGTACGGGAGCCACGCAACTTAAACTTATTTGTTACTTTTTAATACCTTTTCATAAAAAATCTACATGCAACTTTGAATGTAACCACCAAAGAATAAGGTGTAGTTTTATATGAGTAGTGGTAATGATTTCACTATTGTTAAGGTTGTATGACTATCAATTATAGGCATAGTGTATGGAATAGCATTGTGACCAGCCAGTAGCTCTCGTACGGCCACTCCGATTGAAATTAAAAAACCGATATAATTTGAAAAGCGATTAGTGATGTGAGTCTGCGGCTGACTTTAATGATGTAATTTGATTTTCATTACGAGCTTTAATGAAATTTGTGCGTGTTTTATAAAAAAGGTACTCAATTAAGACGTTTATTAATTTGTTTGTTTCATAATATACACCAGGCCGCGTGGAGCGATGACTGTCTGATAGCCTGCAGAAATCGGTTGAAGCACGCTTCGAACAGAGCAAGCTGGCGCCTATTCAGTCAGCTTAGCTCCAGTCCAGAAATAGATTAATTAATATAGTTTTAGACGTGATGATAAAATTAAATTATTTGAATATTATATTTTATATATTTTGTATATTAGTAAGATAAAGTAATATTTTTAACGTCATATTTATTAAAAACTATAATGCCATCATTTTAAAATTTCATAAAAAAAATATTTTACGTTGTCACAACTAAAAAAATAATAATTAAAATGTGTAAGTATAATAATTACTAGAATAACTAGTAAATAAAACCCGTGCCCAAAATAAAATTTATCGATCACCGTCCCAACACTAGCAGCCGTCCGGCATTAACACGTCACTCGTAGAGATGATAATAGCCCAGGAGCCGTGCCCCAGTTAATTGCTTTAATAACTTCCTGTGTCAAAATAACAAAAGAGCGATGCGGTATTAACAAAACGAGTAATAATGCTCGCGTGGTACCGGCTCCTGGACTATGACGTGATTGCCTCACAATTTGTTCAACAAGAAAGCACTGAGGTTAGATTAATTTAAAGTTGTTACTTAATTGTTAAATTGATTAAAATTGTAAATGTTGAATTAATTGTTGTTTTATCGTTTGTTTCACGCCTGGGTAACTCTTTTAAATTTGAGTAAGTCTTTGGTTTACGGATTTAAAGTCTACCTACTGATAAAATTAATTAAAATTCTGTTGCGTCTAATTATCTGAAACCAAATTGGTTTGTTTTATAATAAATACATAAAAACAATTCATAAATATATAATAATAACAATTCAATAAAAGAGTAAATGGTCGAACAACTAATGAAGAGAAGTTCACACAATTCAAATTATACTTGCCTTTGGGTAGTTTGATTAACCTTGACTCTAAGACGAAAGCTATAAACGGAGGATAGTAAAGCATGTGTTAACCCGTTACACCAAAACGATGTAAAAACTTATTCGACGAGATAAAACTTTGGTACGAACGTTTGGTTTAAATTTTTGCCAAGTATAACCCTAGTACAACCTTAAATTAAAAGCAGATCAAAAGCAGCATACAAAAACCTAATATGTGTCAAAATGTTTTTCTACAGCAGAACAATGTATATTCTTTTCAAGGTGCGTAACACAAGGAAGTGCGTTCGCTAACTACTCCGCGAAAGGGTTCGTCACGGTACGAGAGGTTTGTACGTTAATAATTATTATATCATTTTCAAGCTATAATGACACCCTATTATATTTAAAGATGTTAACCTAGTGTATACGTAGCTATCTTCTAAGGCTCTTTTTACTTTAGCCGATACCGTGACGGTTCCGATGCTGTTAAGATTTTGCTGGGTATCGGCAAGTTACATTGTTTTGTTAGGATCCGCGTAAAATCTACATGGTGAAACACCAGTGTGGGTAAACAGTTGGTCAAAGATACTCGTAAGTATAAAGGTTTTCCATCCTAATTTTTAATAGAAACAATTGAAGTGCTCGTGCAGCCTATTTATTGATTAAATGTCTTTTGACTTTTGTTTTTTTATTACTGTTCATAGTTCTAGAAGCCCATATACCACTAAGTGGCTGTGTGCTCGTTTTAGGAGTGTGTTAGTATACTTAACGTACATAGTTAAGTGACATGACGTAGTATGTAAAGGTAAAATTTACATAAGACCTAGTAGACAGCTACTGATATTTCGAAAAAAAAAGCACTATTTTATGGAATGATCTGAATTGGATATAAAAACAAGCTGTTATTAATATTATAGGTAAAAACATGGGCTAAAATATGTATGGACGCACTTATGAATTACTATGAAACTTTTATATCTACATAATATGTTTGTAGTGTTAACCTTTACTGATCCGTAGAAAAAACGTGCTGTCTAAATAGGATATAAAAATACCTGTTAAGTAGCAAAAAAACTTGTACTTCTACTCCTAATGACCCTAAATAATCGCACAGCTGACAGCTGTGCTTTAAAAAACTCTTTAATTGTGTTTCAAAACAAAACCCTTTAAGATCGCACGTGTTTGACCTTGCCTCAATCGAAACTGCTTTGTCCCTATGACATCTATAGTGTTGTAAGGGACGCATGTATTTTATTTGTCGATGTGTTTACATGTATGGGTTTAATAAAGGGCCTTAATTATTGTCGCTACATGTGTCCACACGTGCTTTACAAAAACACCACCGAATATAATGGAGGAATGTTACAATGTTTTGATTGAAGGCCAAATTGACGTTTATTAATGTTTTGATGAGCATTGTAGTGTTGGAATTTAGTGGTGGTTAATTTGTGTGATTGACATAATATTATTACCGGTTTCTTCCGTTTTATACGCAATTCTAAGATTTTTATTATATAATAATAAAAAAAAATGTACACTATACACTATACAATAATAAATAGTATGATGTTACTTTTTTAGATAAGGAGAAATATAATTCATACAAAAAAATGACGCGAAAAATTGGCTGACCTCCAATTACAAAAAAATCACAGGATGTTAATTTTGCTCACTTACCTACGTTAGTTTTTATTAAACCAATTACGCGTAAATGTAACAGTTTAAGAACCATAACGTATTATGCTATATTTCTTTAAAAAACACGTTCAAAGAAAATCTATAAAATACGCATAATTTTTAATGTGCTGCGTAATTTCAGTGGTAAGTTATAAAAACAATGTTTAATTACAAAAATGTGGTAAAATGACTAATTAAACATTGAAACGTCATGTTTTAAATAATTTCTTACACGATGGTTACTTCAAGTTGTAACTTAATTAACAATTCCAACATTAACATAATTGTTAATAACGTGTACTTTGAAGTGATGAAACATGTGGGAAATTACAACTGACGTTACTTACAATAAGTGCTAATTGCACACAACAAAAATATGTACGGATGCTATCTACTTAAGTTATATTATAACTTAACAGACACTTAACGCCAATTATGTTGAGCAGACTTACTTTTACTGTCGCTTACTTCATCAAGAACAATTTAGAACTTTATTACTAAGCAGTAAAGACCTTGTTTCAGAGTCGGGGAACTAGTTGATAGCAGAGATAAAGTAGTGAGTGAACTAGAGAAAGGGGGAAGGCATTTTCTTGATAAATGATAATACGAAGAATTTTAATGTTTCGTAAAAGGTAATGCTTTTATAATTTGTTTGCTTTATTGTCTACTTTGCATTTTATTGTATTAAATTGGAGTTAATTTCTATTGTAAGATTGTTTTTGACACGTGGCATACGCTTTATTCAAATTAGTATAATGGTTGTGTAATAGCCCTTAAATCGCTACAATTTCGTTTTTAATACGTTTTTTTACGCAAGTTTCATAATATTTAAATTTTCATTAGCTACAAACCTTTTGCGTTTTATATGCTGTAATAATCCACAATTTGTAAGCATCAGTAATTATTTACACTTTTTTAATCTTGAATAGTATTAAACCGCAGTATAAATTGGCGACAGTTAGCAAACAAAACGCGAAGGGCTCAGCCGTTTATTAAAAGCCAGTACTGAGGGCAGCCGACCTCTGGAAGGTTTAATTGAGGCTTTGCATCGAGTACAAAACGCCTAATTGTACCTTCAAGTGTTTATTGTAAGAGCTCTTTCCAGCGCGGGGTTAGGGAGTATGGAAGAGCTATCAAATTAACTCGAAGGCAAAGTTGCATTTTGTAAGAACTAATTGTTTGTGATTACCGCTGCTTTTGAATAGTGTCTGGGTTTTTTTCATGAACTGGCCCCGAAAAGTGGAACTTAAGTTGTATTTATAAAGATTGTTCTTGATTTATTTTTGACCGAAAAGCTCATTGGATACTTAAGCCTATTGGAATTACTACATACCAAAAATCACAACTTTACTGTAAACAGTTTACATTTTACTAGTGAAGTAAAGTGGTAACAGAGGATATAAGCTTAAAAAAAAAACTCGAAAACTCACTTACAGTAGCGAATGAGAACGCAATCTATAGGGCTAGTTGGTGTCCTCAATGAACCTCCAATAATCCTAAACCGAAGTTACACTCCGTATAGTTCAAATGTAGAACGGTCAAAGTTTTTAAAAGTTTCTTGATTTTAATATTATGTAGATGACGTTAGTATTATGAAAGTGTCCAGACTCCAGTCAAAATACTACGTACCAAGACATGTTACAAGCTGCTGAAGGTCAAGACGTATCGTTTTGAATACGATTTGACATTAACTAAAGGACCAGTCGTTGAACTGAATAAATAAACTCTGCGCTTTCGTGGTCCATCCAGTGTTTTATGTATATCCGTGTATATCGTTGTACCTGATTCCTGCGAGTTTATACCCTGAGGTAAATTGCGCCTGAGACCGCAACAAGACATTACCATTGTGAAAATGACTAGTATGCAATTAGCTTTATAATGAAACGAATAAATTCATTTTTGTAAATTATGTAAATCAGACGATTTAACATCTGCACCAGCAAAACGAGATCTCGTGTGGCAAATTAATATAATTATAATTTAATTGTTATATCGCATCTGTCAGTCATAGATATATCTTTAAAGTAAAATGAGAAACTTCTTGACACGTTTGTGGTTTTAATTGTGTTTTGTACAGCTCTGTACAATTGTGGTTAGTTATTGTGGGACTATTGTTGACTTAATAAGGGCTTAAGTAAAACATGACATGTAATTTAAGCTTATTACCTTAAATAGTGTTAACTTTTGGTAATAAGTGAGTATAGGTTGTATTTGCGGTAACTGTAAGTACTCGTAGTTTATCAAACCTCAGACATAAACAATAAAAAAAAAATGGGTATAGTATCAAAGCCTTTGTAGAAACAAATCAAAATAAAATTAATGCGCACACGTCACGGAGCATTTGTATAAGATTGGGGTGACTCTCGGAATACCTAATAACGTTTGTCCTAACTCATCGTTTGTCCGAATTTTCATTTGTCCTAAACGGGTTCTCAGCCGAATCAGACCTCTTTTTAAATTTTACAAAAATACCTGCGGTTAGGTTAGGTTAGGGTTAGGTTAAAATATAATTACACACACACACACAGACACGTCAAACTTATAACACCCCGTCCTTTTTGCGTCGGGGGTTAAAAAGAAATGGCTATAGGATAAACGAAAATTTGGAGAAACAATGCATTCGATGATTCCGTAGAAGATTCATAACATTGATAATTAATTGAAATTATCGTCTTTTTGTTGATTCATCCTTGTAACACGTGCAAGCTTTCTTGTCACAGCAAATTTGGACTTGTGAAAGCGCAAGTCATTTTACTGGTTCGAACTTGCTCGAATGAATGTAAAAAAACGTCGAGCAAACTTGAACCTATGGACACTTAATAAGTTAAAAAGTGCTTAACAAAACTTGCTCGTGCAAGCATCCGCTTGAAGACCCATCTTTATACATGTACTTAAGTAACATGACTGAATTGATACAGCTTTACTATACAAATCGGTGCTCAAACTTCTATTTGACTGCCAACTTTGAAACCAAACAAGCGTGGTGCTATTAACTAGTCCATCACCCTGTTATTACTCCAAACAAACTCTCACCTATCCTATCGAGCCCTCGATCGCGGAGGCGGCTCCTAAATGACTGCTAATGAGCGTTTTTATTATTTTACAGTTGTAAAATAATTTCTTATAGCGCCTCTTTATACCTAGATAAACATCGAAACTCGCTTCGCACCTCGATCTGATAATCGAATTAATGCTCTCATACTATTTCACGCTATTTTATTGCTTTTTGTATGGATAATGCCGGGTTTCGAATCGTAATTTCGGGTTATCGGTGCGCACGATTGAATCGATCTGGATTTTTGGAACTGATGTGCGGAAGTGCTGTGAGGTTGTTTATGAGGGCATATAATTACCTTATAAGCTGAGGATGTGAGTTCCATTGCAAGAAAGTTAAATATTTTATTAAATAAATAACGATGTATTTTTTTTTAAAACGTGCCTAAAATGAAAACAATAAATATGTGGACATGAAACAATCCTCCTGACCAATAATGTTAAAAATATAATATTATCTGTCAAACTGAACCCGATTGTATCGTCAGTATTCATCAGCTTAGGATCTCCCGAACAATGCAATTTTTGACGGGACCCCAAAAATAAACAAGCAAATCCAGAACCTGTGGCAAGTTTATTATTAAAGGTAGTACCAGAACGAAACAATCAGCGGTGGCCATCGGCCGATCGCCGATCCCGATAACACGCCCCGCGCCCAAATAACGCGAGTATTAAGCAAAATGTATTATAATGAACGACTCTTTAATTCAGACTGTTTATCTTTTGTGTTATAACGACCGTCCAGTGTTGATGTTTCTTAATAACATATAATTTCACTTCCCGAGTTTCCGAATTGTGTCCGACATTGTCTAATTTGGGCAAATTTTCGAGTTCCATGAATTTTGTATGAGCGTAATTTGAACGCACAAAAACTCTTAACCCGATTAAAGCGATATCGACGTCTTGAAAACATTTGTTGGCCGCAGCGATTAAAGTATTAACAAAACAAAAAACTGTTAGGATGGAGAGAAAAATGACAGATATAAGGCGTTGAAAAGCCGGACGCACGCGCAACACTTGCTGAATTCTAAATTTAAATGTATATTTACATTGGGCTATCGGGAGCGCGTAATTAATACAATCTTTGTTAGAGGGTAATTTGCCAGAGCTAATGCCGGCGTGTGTAATCTTCAAAGGGGATTTAGGAACACGCGTTCTATTCTATTTTAGTCATGTTCAGAAACAGAGAAATATTTACAATCTCAGTGGAACACTCGTGCGCATCCGACGGTCGTTCCGCGCCGACGTATCGATCTGACTCACGCGGATTGATTGAATCGGAGAGATCTTGCATAAATTTGCGGCATTAGTTCTGGTACACTTCTAAATATGCGGTTTGATCATTATGTGGCAATTTGATTTCATAATCATGATTTTTAATTTTAAGAAGACTTTTGTAATTTGCGCATTTCATCTGAAATGCATTCATAAGTAAATGTGGCATTTACTTTTTTTATTACCAGTATTATTTATAAAAGCACAGTAGCTAAAACATGCTTAAAATATGCTTTATCATTATGTCATTGTGAAATTTGCATCTGACAGAAAGTGACGAAGCATACTAAAATAAGTTTATATGTAGTTAGTTTATGGATAAGGGGATAAGATATAAATCTCCCAATTTATTAAGAATAAAGCGAAAAGATAACTTCTAATATTTATTGACTAAAATCTACAGCAAGTAAATATAATGTTTAGTTAAATATCTAATAGAAAACAAATGAGCACATCTTGAGCTTTTACAAAAACGAACTCATTCGAATTCTTATTATAAAATGATAATTTTACGTAAATAGCTCCACTTTCTTCATCAGCCCGCTGGTTGGCAATGCAGTGGGTAATTAAAAACGAAAATAAACAGACCGCGTCGAATCGTAAAAGATCTATGACAGCTAAAAAATAGTACAGATGAACGCTGTAAAACCGATCCAGTCACAGAAATAAACCGGAGACCGGTGGTTTTGAACAATCGTTCATCAGGATTGCAGATGTCGTGACAAGCAGGTTTAGCTTGTTCAAACACTTACTAATTACAAGTTCGTAAGTGAGTCTTTCTGTGGTCTTTGATAAGTAAAGTTGCTTTTTTCGAACGGGGTTGCAAAAATTAAAGAATAATAATGTTCTTTAATTTTTGTAATTAGATTGAATTGATAACAGGAGGCTCATTATCCCTGACTTTAAATTTTACTTTTTTAAACCGGAGTATTAGTTCCATATATTGTGACAAATTTCTTCAGTGGTTGGCTTTCGTTTATGTAACTTAACCAAAGGCCCTAGACAACATGCATAACGTTACTATAAAAGATTTTCGAAAACGGTCAAAATGTATGAAATGAACACAAGCGCTCGACGCGACCGTCCGGTAGCGTACGTCAATCGTATACATTTTCGATTACGATAACATTCTCACAATTTATATTATAGTCTAGGGCCCATTGGACCTTATTCCACTTTGTCTGTTCCACTGTTGTTATCGTATTGTTAACGTTATGACAGCTCATATTAACTTGCCAGTAAAGGCGGCCCGAATTAATAATAATACCAAACGGTGTAAAAATAATCTAGAAAATTGAAGGCCGCAGTCATATTGTTAATTAGTCTTTTTTTTCTTTTATTTATCTTTGTTACAAAATAACCTTAAAGGATCCTGCCTTATACAATTTACCCACCTTGCCAGCGTAATACGCAAATGATTAATGATGTGTGAATAGGTTATGACCTAGATGTAATTTGGTAAGCTTTACCAGGCTTCAGCGAAAGGTGCTCTAATAGCCTGGTAATTGAAGATTGCTGTGTACGTATACTGTGGAAGTTGACCGCGATTTGGCAGCCCTTGGGGACACGTATCCAATACTTCGTATGATAGGTACAGTCGCGAACCGGGATTGTTGAGCCACTTACCCTTGTTTCTAATTTGGCCGTGTAATGCGAATCGAATAGCTGTCAGCCAGTCGGTGACATCGATTAGTGAATACGCGGCTAAATTACGAACAATGGCAAGCGGCTCAACAATCTCAGTTCGTGATTGTGCCTCAGCACTTAGCGTACAGTAAAATTTACTTGCATGTTCAAGGGTTGGTATGGCGATCCCTTGTCTAACAGCTGCTAGAAGGCAGACGAGAAACCCTGTGCACGTTCTAATGAGTCTATTTGACTGAGGGAACCGATGGCCAGCCAAGGCGCCCAATTGCCGTGACCATCGGGGCGTCATTGTTGAATGCTGCAAAGTAATCCAGTGGAACCCTAAAGCCTGATTTACATTGGCTAAGGACAGTAGCAACTACAGTGGCCAGGACGTGGAGTGAAAAAATAGAATAAAAAATAAATAGATTCTATTTAGATCCAAGGCAACTTGACTCGCTACTGTCCGATCGGTTTACACTACGGGGTGTCCACTGTCACTGTCCACTGTCCACGTCCTTGACCAATGTAAATCGGGCTCAAACGGCGACCCTCTACTAAGAAGTCCATCATGTCCATCACAGCCCCATAGAAAAAGCGGGATGCTTTTTAAAGAATGATTGTGAAGTTTGCTGAAATTTGTATTGGCCAATATGTTATTAGTACGGTCGGCCTTAAAAGCTTCTGCTGTATCTATTTAAAATCAGTAAAACGTACTATATTCGAGTAAATGCAAAAAGCTGTTAAAGAGAATTTCTCATGTGGTGTAAATTAAACGAAATGAAAAGAAACAGAACAAGTAGTTACAGTATTTTTATTAAACCTATCTAAAGTGATACGAAATCAGGGCGCGATGTTCCCGTTGATACTTCCACTGAAGTGGAGTCGTTCACCAAGGAATGCCATTAAAATACTAAAAGATTTCGTACGCCACGTGGTGAATGATCCTCAGCTTTATTGTTATAATATAACTGATTGGAATTTGCTATAAATCTCCGCGTGATTGCCAAATCTACTCAGGGTTATAAACGGAAGATAAATATGACTTTGTCTCAAAGCAGTTATTTTAGAGTGATTAATAACATGTAAACACGTAAAAATAATTTTCATATTTATTTTGATAATTCTGTTTGCCAAAATGCGGAGTTTTCATTGATTTTTTTGCTACTTTTTGATGAAAAGTATTGAGAATCCCTTTACGTAACCATAAAGAGAGTTGTATAAGCAAATAGAAAAAGGTTAATGACATCTTATACAGACTCGTACTTACCAGGAGTTGGTTAAAGGAGTATTTTTAGTTTGAGATCATTTAAGGTGACTTGAATAATTAGAAAAAGTGATTGTGAGGTCGCCCGTATCACTATTTCCTTTGCAATAAAAAATTGGTCCAAATTCCAACATCGAAAATAAGACGTTTTTTGGTCGCTTGCCAAGTTCATTATGAGCGTTCATGAAATTTCACATTTGAATTATTTTACTGCCTGACTTATGGCTGTTACTTAAATATTTGGTAAACAGGAAAAATATGGCGCTGATTGATCAAATTTAATGCGCAACGCTGAAATAGCTTTAAGTGGATCGCGGCATTACAGCTAAGAAAACAATCTGAGCGTTGTGGTGGATAGTTAGTTGCCTGGGTTGCAATAAAATAAGGCTCATCCAGACTGTATAGGTACACGTAGGAAAACATCGTTGGGTCAAAAGCAGGAGTTGGGGTTGGGAGTTGGGGGTGGGTTGGAGTTGAACCGATATGTGAATGGAGATGTTTCTGTAAATGGTTATTTGACTTGCATTGTTGACTTTACATTCAGTTTTAGCCTACCGGGTTAAGTTTTAAGTTATTCTAAAAGGATACAGATTATTAAGGAATCAAAAATGTTGAAAGTGACATAACGCGTGGATCGTGTGTTAAATCAAAAAATATCGTTAATTAGTTATGAAAAATTAACTATACTAAATATTTACTTGAGAAAACCATGATGTTCATACATTTATAAAAAACGCGAATTGCTCATAAACTAGTATTACACATGTTATAACGGAAACTATATAGATGATTGCCGCAATGAGACGTTTGATGTGAATAATGATCGATCAAATGCGCAGTCCAGAAACTAAAGTAGGATTATATAAATCTAAGTATACTCCGAAACCAGACCAAGTAATGTACAGGAAGTCTTAAGGAAACAAATAAATTTCAACAACGAAAACCACAGACGCCGTAGATAAGTAACATTAAATAATGCAATGGACATTAGTTACATAATTTCGAGTTTGCAATATGCAGGCCAACAATAGAACGGAACATTATGAATCATCGCGGCCGATCCATTCGCGCTCAAAGATTATCGAACTAGAGCACAAACACTTGCGGAGTGCATTAAAATGCACGTGAACCTAATTTACGCCTGCAAATAATCTCCGACGACGCCAACGTTAACAAAGTAGTAGTTGATGCATCAAACGATATGACATTTGTGGCTAATAACTTCCAAGACATTAAAATATGCCACGTCACTTTCCCCATCCTTTAACAAAACGCGCCAACTCAAAACTGAAGCGTGCTAACTAGAGCTCCCTTATTTATAGCCTGCCATCTGTCAGATGGTAACTGTTCCAATTTCAAATCCAGATTCGAATTTTGATTGTGTTTTTTTTAAAGTGCCTACTAATAAGCTGGCTGGAAACACGCACATTGTTGCAGTAGCAACAAACACATTGACGTGTGTTTACGTGCTCGCAATTAGATCGTCCATTGATGTATAGCTTTTGTGAAATGGTGTGCGTTCGATTGAGAAGTAACACGAGGCGAGGCCTGGAACTGATTAGCGGCCGTGCATGTGTTAGTTAATAAATAGATATGAATAGATTCGTGTGTTGTTGCGCATTAAGTGTGCTTTGAATTTTATTATTTAATGATTCATCAGGGATATAGAAATAGTCGGGAATGCTAACGCTGTTCGCGATGAAAAGCCAGTAATAATAGAATATTGGCGCATCTGCCCCACTGTATATGTTTTAATGTTATTGCTCCTCTGCCTTAGATATGATATTCGCTTTGGATTTATTTCCAGAGTGTTTTATGTTTTTAATTGCGCTACAGAATTATTTTTGTGGCCGTTCGCTATAATTCCAACAGATGTTTTTGTTCATCGATCGCCCTGATGACAGAATTAAGACCGTGTTTATGAAAAGTTTCACGTTGGTTGAATAGTTAACTGTTAAAAAATTGGATCAAGAAAATTCCAACATTTTATAATATTCTTAGTTTTAACTATTATCAGCACCGATTCTTTAGTGGTGAGCTCACCAGTTACAAAATTATACAAAATATTTTTTTTAAATAGTGGTGCATTTAGACACTAGCCATAATTTGTTTCACTTGATATGGATACTGTGTAAATGGCTTTTGTTTATCGCGCTTTTAACACAAATATTCTACTTACCACGTCGTCCATCCAAAAAAATACAAAATGAAAAAGTATGGCTTAACCGGACAACCCCCGATGACCTGGGACTACTAGAAATGTGAGACGCTCTTATAAAAGTAAAACATCCAAATCCATCAAGAACAGCCCTGGACAAGATTCTTAACGCTAACGTAAACCATTTTCGAAAACTGTAAAAATGTATGGAATAGATACAAGCGCTCAACGCGACCATCTGGCGGCATACATCAACCCTATACATTTTCGATAACGATAACGTTCACTGAATCCATCTTGCTTAAGGCTATAATTAGCACTACATCACAAGTTTTTATTAAATAAAAGTTATCGTTTGGAAAAAAATAGGTCCAGAAACCCAATATCCATTTCGTGACAGCAGGCCTGCAACAACAACTCCAAGACTGCAATCCTAAGACTTAAAAAGCGTTGCCAACCCTAATGTCTAAGATGGAATTCCTGTATCCTAGTAATTTCACCGGTTGACTCATCTCCACACAACAAAAAAAGTTGACAACAAAATCGTCATACCTTTGCTTAAATTTATGTGGACGTATCGATTTTCCGAAATAATTTACAAAGTCATACTTAAGCTGTATAATGGAAGCGCCACAACACGCTACTCCGCGCTAATTTACAAAATCACGTTGCACTTTATTACGGCCACCATACAACAATGACCGTTTCGTAACTATCACGAAAGCGCCTAAATCTGAAATTAACGTGTGCATAAAACCACTATAACATGATCTCTAACAACAACCCAGCCAGAACAACGTAAGTGAAGCAAAGAAAATTGGTAGGTCTTGGTATTTTGGCCGTGTTAATCGAGCACGGCCTAAAGCACTGCCATTAATGTCAATCATTAAATATGAATTATAAATATAAAAGAAAGCACAAGAAGCCATCATGGCCGTGCATTATTGGATTAAAATATCTCGTTGTGTGAACGCTCTTTAATGTATGAAAGTAAATTGTGAATGAGAGATAAGAGCCCGGCCGTAAGTAATGTGCAAAAATAAATTCTTTGTATTGTTTGGCGTTATTCTTAGAGCGTTAGACACTGTATGAAGGAAACGCATACAAACGCTAATATTGTGTATTGTAATATAAAACTTACAGTTTGCTAAGAAAACATTTACACCTCAGTTTTCTGTTTTGTTTAACATCTTAAGGTTACAAAGTAATAAAAGGTGTTCTATGTTTAATAAAAATATCAGCAATATACAAGGTGTAATTATATTTATTGTATTATACAATACAAACTTGCTTTTTAAAAATAACACCCCTTTAATTTACCATAAGTAACATTAACCCATTGTCTATGATCATTTGTCGTATTCGCCACGCTAAGGTCCTGCTACATTATCGGATTCCGTCACACTTAAACACATTCCAAGCCGAGAACTCGATATGGCGTCAGATTTGTACAGAAATTAGGAAGTTCCGTAGTGAATGAGGTAAGTAATTTCGTCGTAAGTCGTAATGGCCTAATGAGTCCAAGTAACGCAAGCCATACCTGGGCCGTAATGGCCCTTGACGCTTATTGAAATAATTACAATAGAGTACGCTTTTTTCATGTTGTGATTATTTTAATGGGGTTAATCTTGGTGAAATTCTAAATTGTATGAGGGGTCAGAATTATTTGAAAATACATTGTATGTTTGTTTTATGTACGTATCTAACTTTAATAACAAAAGAAAAGAAAAGCTCAAATAGTATGAAAAGAACACTTTAAAAAAATGACATTAAAGAGTATGAGAGCGAGTGATAGAGAAATATATATTCGATAACTTTTTAAAAGCTATCGCACTGCACGAAGGTAAATATTATCCAATATATTACATACTAGCTTCTGGCAACGGCTAGATCCGTGTATAATTATTTATTATTATTCCAGAATGAAAAGTAGCTTATGTACTATTCCAGACCATAATATATCTCTGTAACAAGTTTCATCCTGATCTGTTCTGGCGTGATTGAGAAAAACATTCAAACTTTCGCATTTATAATATTTTACTACTTCGATTTATATGGTCTTATTGATATATAGGTAGTGAAGGACCAATTTAATACGACATAGCATGTCAAACTGGTATAACTAATTGACAAGACAACTCCATTAACAAGTAGCAATTGTACCATAGTAGACCAATGAAAAATTATAACATATTCATCATAGTCAATTCTATAAAATAAATAAACGTTGTTTTGTTTAGCGAATATCAATAATTTATTTTAATTTAGTGTTAAGTACCTACATATATATTACAGTTCAGTTCAGAGTACCTGAGAGACCATGCGTCGTGGGATGAAACCTGACAGATCGATTTCTTGCCTCGAAAAACCACTAATGTTCTTTGAAGTAAATAGAGCCGTTTTTAAGCCCGCACAGGCGCACACACACCAGCAAACAAAAAAATAAATTTTGCTCGTATAATAGTAGGTACTTATACTCGTATGATAAAGAACTTCACAGTTTCAATACGTGAGTAAATAGTAGGTACAGAGGCTTAGAGAGTTTTTCGATAATTTTCTAAGGGAAAACGCCAAGAAAACCCGTGTTTATTAGCGAATAAACAAACATAAACTTGTTTATTGTCTCACACACGTCCCGATAGCTCCGCGATAATTTATTAATTTCGCCTCGTCTTTGTTTGTTCCCCATGATCAATGTACACTCTCCCCTACGCACACATGACGCCAAGAAACAGTATAACCACTATCAGTGTCAACATTCTTGCATAAAGTGGGCCAGAAATATTTGCAATTTTAATAGCTTTTACTCTTGCTTATTTACAAAAAAAATTGGGCCACCCCATATAACGTCTGTCTTTCTTCAATATTTTGGTCACTTCCACAATGCCTCTGTTTGATTATTCCATTGTGTATGTTTTAAGTTTGCTCAACGTCGAGTGGCGTAAGCCAGACTAGGTACGTAAGTAAATAAAGAAAAATGAACTTCGTCTTCGTCATAGTATAGTTTAAATTCCTATAGTAGGTACACTGGGTATCACGAGATTAAGTTTTTGGTCTATGGTTCTCGTAATACTCCAAGTTTTCGAGAAACAAAATAAAATACTAAATATCAGAGAAAAATCATACATAAATTGAGTTAGTCCCAAATTAACCACTACGCTTATATTACGGTTAGCAGAGAACAATAACCATACTTATATAGATAAACACATACATAAGTAAATTAAAAAAAACAGACAGTCGTCTTTATTTTACAAATAATTATGTTCCCTTAACGGCGTCGCTATTGCCTAATGCACTCGCAATCTCAATTGGGTTCAAAGCGGAACAATTGTTTTCATTTTGTGTGCAGACAAGCCTTCAATTTTCAAAATGAAAACAATTTCGTTTTCGAGTGAGTTAAGCAATAGCCCCTCTGGAATTAAACCGAACTAAAGCTAACCACTCCGTCTAAAACTGCATCAATATTCATCCTCAGTTTCTGATATTAGGGCAAACATACAAACAGAGAGACAAGACGCGGTACTTTGATTTTTTCTGACTGATCTGGTTACAATTTTAGGGTATGTCGAATAGGGCCAGGTTTGTACGTCATCATTATTTCCAACCCTATGTCAATACATGTTGACCTACTGTGCCTTAATCTACTGCATCCGACGCCGTAGCCAATGATAAGACTTTTGTTTTCGTGATTGCTCTTTGTTAATCATACTTTCTTAATTAAGGAAAAAGTTGGAGCTAATTTAGGACGATCGAACGATAAGGAGCGACGGCGAAGTTTGATGTTTGGTGTGCTAATGAGTTCGTTATCGGAGTTACCATCAGCCCTTACAACGTGGCGTTAAGGCTGTTCTATATTGGCTTTCAATGAATTCGCGTCATAGCAACGACCTTTACATTAATTTTAGTGAATCATTGTTTAATTTCAACAGACTCACTTAAGTACACCTACGCTTCAACACTAAAACGGAACACTTCTGTTCAGGCCAATTAATAAGACCGTACCAAGATCTAACGCGGAGTGCGCTCAGACTCGTAACCTCATTCATTAAACTTTTAGTGATGTAAGTTCTCACCCCATTTAACATATTCCGAGTCTTAACATTTTAACGAACGAGCTTGCACGCCTCAGACGCTCGTCACGTCACTCCGCGCAAATCGAGCAAAACACACAACGGGAGCCACAATACAATGCTTTAAATATTTCACGCACCTTTAATGGACCCTTGCATAATGCTGAAGCCCTGGTACTTTCACAATGCATCCAAATCCCGTCTAGCCGTAGGGCTATTCTCCTATCAATCGAGATGATAGCCCGCTATCTCGGGCCGGCTACACGAGATGCATAATGCTCGCCACAGATAGCTGTCTCGGGCACGAAGCCTCCAAGCTTTGCAATTTATTGTTTCACGATCTCAACCCAGCTCATTATTAAAACGGTTTGATACGTTCCTAGGTGTTGCTGACGCCCGGGGCCGGTGTGCGCCAATTACTCGGCCGAACCGTGCCTTGCCATAGTTGTTTGACTTTAACAACGCTATTCCTGTCTTTCAGCTATGCTGTCCTGGTAAGTAGTTGAACGCCAAAAGGAGTAAGGTCAGTTGTTTATTTATGCCCTGTATTGGATTTTTGTAATAGAATGTAATAGGAGATTCAGATAAAGATTTCATATGATCTACTTAAAAATAATAACACGATAAATTATTATATATATATCATCAAGAATTACATGATTATGATCAAAAGTCTGCTTGTCAGTAGGTCCACAGTATTTCTGATGGGACGCTTATTGTTTTTAAATATTAAACGATCACTCGCGCAGGTAAATCTAAATGGTCGGTATCCATTAGCCGCATTAAACTGTCGGCGGTTAAAAGTCGAACTAAAACAATTTTCTCCAACTTCAACAAACAAAATCGATTGAGCTTAATTGCTGGCTGATCAATAACTAATTGTGTTCACCACACGTACGACGATAAAGAATAATTACTGGCTGCCAGCCAAATAAATCGATCGACATCAAAACGCGAGGTTAATCCATCATTTAGATATTACGGCCCGATTGAAGCTTACCGTTTTTAATTTCCAAAATTACACCGCGGGTAGAAGGCGAAGGCGGCTAAACACGTATACGTAATTACCATGTCGTAAATTGTCGAACATGAGTAGGGGTAGGGGATCAGCGCCTCGCGACCTGTCGTGTTATTTCTGTAATCACTTTCATTTCGTAAAACGTGACATTAATTAAAATTTAGTTTCAGGCCATTAGTTGCCATCGCGTTTCTTCAAGTTTCATTTTTTCCCGGTAATTATAGAGCGCGGGTGCGAGGCTAAATGGGCATGGTAATGATAAATAACATTGTATTGAAGGCAGCCATGAATTTTGTATTCAAATTAGAGCTCCTAATAGGTGCGAGGTGTGGATTTAAATGTGACTTGGTGCACTGCGCTCTTATTAAAGGCTGGTAATTATTACGCGACACGAATAAGAGTTTAGTTAAGAAATAGGGCATTCCGTGGTTGATTAGCGTCAGCTATACAAATCCATTACCGTGTGATTAGAAACTGAACGCCGAAGCTCGGAACTGGTTTGAGTGAGCATGGACTCGTGACTCGTGAGATTTTACCGGTAATAAGGCTGTGTACACACCGTGCGCCGAGTTATTAATTAACAGGTCGACAGCAAACAGCGCTCGGCTACCGGACTGCGCTCGGCACACAAAACTATTTACACAGTGCCTTCGCTGGAGCGGTGCGGAGAATCTCATTACCGCGCTTCTAGGAAAATTGGAAGTGAGAAATGGAGTTAGAGGGATAATGCCCGCCTTTGGTGTTCTTATTTTAAGTCATTATCATGTGAAATAGAAAGTACGTGCGAGATCCAATTTAAAACCGTGCTGTGAGTTTGTCACAGGTGCAACGATGTGTACTTGGCTTTAGCGTGAGTTCAAATCGTTAAATATCTAATTGGTAACTTTACAGGAGTGCGTGCAATGTGCACTGTAGGTATATTGACTATAGGTATATCTAGTCAGGGCGTCTAAGGTACTTCAAGTAATTAGGTAGTTAAGTTGCCTTTTCTATTGGTTTCATGGCATAAGGTACTTACCAATTCGAATTAGAAATTTCTAATCAAATTATGAAGATAAGTACAGATTTAAATCCGCCTACATTATAACAAATGATAATGCGTACAATAAACAAAGATTTTTATTACGCCGTCGAACGTTTTACTCCGCTACATAGTTAGAGGTTGGCACGAGTATACACTGAATAATAAAGTAACACGCAATTTAATTAAAAACACGTCCGACTGTACTAAATTATGAAAGAAGTTTTTATGTTGAACTTGAGGGTCGTAAAAGTCTATTTTTAAGATTTCTTCAAGAAAGTTGATATTGCAGTAACTCAAGACCGGCTCGTGAGTGTCACGCCGGATTCCGTGTTTTATTGAATTAGCACAAGACGTCATTGTTTTTTTTACTAATATGTATTTTAAGTGTTGCTATTTTGTGTTCCATTAATTATCCTTAACAAGTACCTAAGCCAAGTGTTGACAAATTGAACTTAGTTTTCTACGTTATGCTCTAAACAAAACACAGCAATGTAAACACTGCTGCTTGGCATCAAGCTGGAGGGTAAGCTGTTGGTAGGACTAAGTACTATGGGAACTAGACAACTGTAAACATCCTTATTCGTAAGAATAAAAACTTATACAGTACGTAGAAAACATCCAAGACTCAATTACAAATACTCGCGCTCATCACACAAACATCCCTTATCGGGAATCGAACCCTGAACCGCCAGCTTCGTAGGCAGGGTCACTAGCAAATATGCTAATGACGTCGTTGTGGCTAAATTCAGTTTAAAAAAACAGAAAAGAATTCCAAAATCCTTATAAAAGCTTGAAATGAGTGATATTTAAAGTTCCCAACATACCATGACTCCAGGTGTGACCAAACAAGCTCGTATTGACAGCACACACACTTGTCCACAGGTACGGTCGTTCACACAATTTATTTGACAAGAAAAATCAATTACGTCACAGTAACAATGCGGTGGATTATCGTGTCACAACAGCGTCGCGTTTTTTTGCGCGGGAGTCGGCCAGGGCGGGCGGACGCGTGCGCGGGCGCCGAGATCGCGGCGGCATTAGCGCCCCGACGCATCCACTTACTGTCAGTATTGTTAGCGTCTATTGCACTGAAACACGAATTCTAGCTTGACGCAAATTGGATTTCCGTTGTCTTATAGGAATTTATCGCTTCATCTTAATCAGCTTTTTATTAATGTACCGATTTATCTAGTTTTCTGTGACCCGTGTATTTGTCTGTTGTAAGTTTCATTAGAGATTAAGTCGTTCCGTGAAAATGTTTCATACGAAATTTTGAAAAAGGAACGAGGTAATAATCTCCAAAATTTCTATGAGTACGGCGGTAAGGGAATTATGTCTGTGACTTGATCACAAATGGAATTAAAATTAGTACTTTTAATTATTTGTGCAAGTAGCTTGGCAGCTAGAGGTTATTTTGGTAAACACGCTTGAACATTTGGATTTAAGATCACAAGCTACTCTTGCGCATGTTATTAATGATTACAAAAATAAAATTCCATCGAACTAATAAAACTAAGTTCTCATCAGGCCGAGCATAAAAATATCAAACGATGAGCGTTATTGCAAAGGATGACTCCATTGCTATTTTTTATGAGAACGTGGAAATTTATAATGAGACGTCATCTATTTCTGAATACACTTAGGATAAGAATACACTGTCCGTTGTACACGACCTTGTGGGCATAATCGAAAGTGTCGACACCGCGCGTGATTTATGGTTTTCATAAAAACAAGAAAATTATAAATATTATTGCATTATTTAATGGTAAGTGCGAACGCCATTGTTTTATTGATCTAGAAATAATCGATATGAGTAGTTTTTGATATGATTGGTCAGTTAAATTTAGGTTGTTTTTGTGGGCATTAGGTACTGAGATTGAACTTTAAAATGAGACATTTAATGAGCAACGATCTTGTGTCGTAATATTTATAAGAAAATAAAATGGTGATCCATACTTTTAGGACTGATATCTCTTAAATGGCCCACCGATTTTCATAAATCCCAGCCAAGAAAAACTTATAACTCCCCTTTTTTTGGTGCCGGGGGTTGAAAATAGAACAAAAAATTTCGAACCAAACCATAATATTATTTACGTTGCACGTTTGTAAGTCAATAAGGTTTGCGTCAAGACACACATGAAGACTGGACGTTATGTCTGATACGTTTGTATTTTGTACGCAAGCGATGACGAAATTTTGCACAAATCTAGAAATAATAACATTAGTAAAGATAAGCAGCATTTTAATATTCAGTTATTGAACCGAGTCATAAATATTCATACAATATTTTTTTATTTATATGTTTTGGCAATGGGTACCCGCCTATATTATTTTATCGAAACCCCTTTCAGGGAACGTTTTACGCAGAATTTTCATTTCATCGAAAGGCATTCCTCACCACAGGATTTTTTTTTCAGTTAATACTTTGGTTGATGCTTAATATTATCCTGAAAATTATTATCGTCATAGTTTCAGTAGCATTCGATGAAATGAAATTCAATTCGATGAAATGATACAATAGATAAACTGAAACTTGATAATTATGATGGGTTACATCTCAGATCTGCATGTTTTAGTCAATATCTCATTGTGAACAGATCTACATATTATAGTGTTCGAAAGACGGACAGGCGTATGATTTTACCTGGTTACAAAAAACCTGTAAGATATATTTTTAAAAAGCTCACTATATAAGTAACAAAACCACGGCATGTACTCAATGCAAGCCTATTCTAACTAAAGAAATTCTAAGTAACAACCAGAGGAATAAATCTTTTTATTTTATACAGACTGCTTCTCAGTCAAGAGGTTTGCAAAATATATTTGGCAGTATTAATTGGCGTAATTGGTGATTCAACCCGGTGTCGTCAGCCTAATTACGCCTATTGGAGCAATCAACCAATGTAGTAATTAATGCTCTAATTAAACCGGCTGATTCTAATTGAAGGTGAGTGGGATCTAATTTTAAGTCTATGCCAGTATCTTGAACTAAAGCTACCCACTCATGTACACTTTATTCTTTTGGAAAATCCTTATCAAGGCTATCTTTAAAGCCATATTTAATACACAGCCAATTCTCATTTCCCGAAGTACCAAACTCTTACAACTTTTACACACTAGCAGCCGCGGATTACATCCCTGGCCTAAACTTAGTAAACCTGGGATCCATCCAAGATAGCAATACTTTATACCAGGCAGCGTCACCAACTATGCCCAACAGAGGTAAATAGAGTACCAGGGCGTACTTTCTATATTCAGACGTATAGGTATGCCAATAAGGTCATTATCAAAATAAGTTTTCTTTTCACTAAAAACAAAATTACTTCTATTATCGAGATGCTCATATGGCCACCTTCCGTCCCCATCATCTTACCAGCTCGATGAAACATTAAAAGTAGGTTTAAATGAAATCGACTTTTACAAGACAAGCTAATATATTTAAGTGTGTTAATAGAAAGGCTGTTAAAGAAAAAACTAATGTAAAACTAGATACATAACTTAGTCAATTACTAGCCCACCTGTTTAAGTACTATTAGTTCGTATACATTTAAGAAAAGGCAACGATTTTCTAGCATCGTGCGTTACACTAAACAATCTTAACATAGGCTGAGATTATTCTAGCGAGTGTATAGTTGATTTGCATGTGCTTTGACTGTTCTTTCGTCGAAAGAACGGCTGAAAGCCCACTTCTTGGTAAAGAATCACCAGGTTTGTCTAGTGTACTCCGTTTTTCATCGCCATCTTTGGAGGGATTTTTGTCTTTCTTGCCATTCTTGGTGCGATATATTACTTATACAAAGACTTGGATTATGGCCCCTTCAGACATTTTTTTTCTCTTTTTATATTTATAAGTAATTAATTTTTTTCTTGTGTGATGATTCTCAAAGTGTCTCAAAGTTTTTTTTCGAATTATTATTGATATTAAAACAAACGTAGTTTGAAGTCCAGTTCCGTATTCACTTTTGGTATTGTAATGTTTCAAGTCACGGTCCCATTAATCCTGAAATAAACAAAATTAGTAAGTAACAATCTCATTCTAAGTACAAATAACCCTAATGCGTAGTAAATTGTGATTTAGTGTAGGTCAATTAGAGTTTTAATCACGACAATAGTGCGATGCGTTAAGTTCTGACAAACGCGTCACTATGCGGTTCTATGAAAGACGTAGAGAGGCGAGGCGATTTTTTTTATTTCACCAATTGAAGTAATTAACCAGTAAAAATCGTGATGTTATAAAAAAATAGACAGCATTCTTAATTTTAATTTGTTATTCAAACTGTTTCGTTTTTTTGAGTAAAATACAATTTGTCATAAATGTTTGGTGGAACTTATTTTCTAAAAGTGTTTTTTTAGGTGTTATGCTCTATACGAAGTATTAGTTATAGTTACTGGCCACAAATTGTTACGAAAAACTGCTCGTTTATCAGCCCCTTCATTTTGCAGTGTCTCTTTATTATTTTTAGGTTACTATAATATTATCACGTAGACAAAGAAAATGTAATCAGGCCCTGCCTATTCATTCCCTAGGGCAAGGGCTAAGCTCTTCTTTACGTCTTAACCCCTTGTGTATTTTAAACACTTTTGTATCTCAGATCAACTCCACAGTAAAGAACGCAGCAACCCGTCGCAGGCAATATTATTACGATATGGTTAAACAGAAAGTAAAATAGAGGCCGTTATCACCTACTTCATAAGACGTGATTACTTTCCCTTATTTCACTATTTACGTCCATCTAAGGACTTTAGTATCGTTATAAACGGAAACGGAATAAACTAACAAAAAAACATATACACCTTAGTTTTTCTCGTATGCTGTCTTACCTAGAAATAATACAAACAACCACTCCACGTCTTCTCTAATCTCTAAATCTACGCATCGAAAATGCGGGCGTCGTTACTCGTCGGCCTAATCGTCGAGAATTAATTGTTACATCCATTTAAAAACCACCAGTACCACCAGCGCCCATTGTCGTGCAATTGTCGTGCAATTGTCGCCTTGATTCGGCCGGGATTGGTGCGGCTCCCATTGGAGTAACTGGTCATAATTGCCTCTTCATTAGAGGGGAGGGCTTTGATGTTAATGTTACTGTACTGAAAAAATACTAGTCGCTTTTAACAAGATTGTGATTGTCGTACATAAGCGTCTTGATTCCATACGAGCCTGACAAGACGTTAGATACGTCAACTTAGTTCTTAGTTGAATCCCTGAAGAACTTGCTGTTACTACTTTCAACTTTGAATAATGTAACTAATATCATAACTATTGTATTATTATTATTTAAACTAACAGAAAATGTAGCTTTGTTTGCTCTAATTTCTTAGTTTTACGGTTAGCTGGAAGAGATCCCTTAAATTCAAAAATAGATACATTTCCTTGTAGTCGACTGACAATACGAAACATTATGGTAATTTTTTTTTTTTTTTTTTATGGCATCGAGTAGACAAACGAGCACACAGACCACCTGGTGGTAAGTGGAAACTGTGACCCATAGACATTCGCAATCACAAGACTGCAATGCAATCCTAAGACTGCAAATGCGTTGCCAACCCTGAGGCTAAGATGGAATGCCTCTATGCTAGTAATTTCACCGGCTGTCTTATCCCCAAACCGGAACACAACAATGCGAACACTGCTGTTTGGCGGTAGGTTAATGGATAAGATGGTGGTAGCGATCCGGACGGACCTTGCACAAGGTCCTACCACCCGGATAAGTTCGCCTTTATACATTCTAACTCTGTATTGTATTAGATTTTCTGTTTCTTTTTTTTTTGTGTACAATAAAGTGTTTACATACATACATACATACATTTCTTTGAGTATAAAAAGTCTTAATGGTAATGAGACTGTCATGAAAATCATGAATGGTACCTATGTTAATTATGATTTTAGAATTGGGTTTAAAATAGCATTGTTTTTGTTGTTAAATAGATGTCAACATGTTGGTTTGATTACAACAGTTTTCTGGGGCTCTATTCTAGTCGGTATAAGCATATCTCTGTTGACTTGTTATCGTATTGTTTCTAACTCGGCCGCCATTAGGTACTGTCAAATAAATAAGGGCTATCAATACGGTGACAATATGGTTACATGACAAAATCAATACGGTTTCACTGTTTAGAATAGAGCATCATCATCATCACCATCAGCCTATAGCAGTCATAGGCTGGAGAATGGACACAGGCCTCTAACATGGCTCGCCATTGGCTCAATCCTAGGCCTCCCTCATCCAACCGCAAGCAAACCTCTAAACGTCGTCCGACCATCTAGCTCCCTTCTCGGCGGCCTTCCCACTCTACGCTACGCTATAAAGCCTACTCAAACCACCACCTCATCTTTTTTTTATGGCAAGGAGTAACCAAACGAGCACACAGGCCTGATGGTAAAGTGGGATCTGACCCGTAGACATTTGCATTCTCAAATCTACAATCTAAAGATTGCAGTCCTTAGCAAATGCGTTGCCAACCTCGAGGACTAATATGGAATGTCTCTATGCTAGTAATTTCACCGGTTGTCTTATCCCAACACAGGAACATAACAATTTGAACACTACTGCTTAGCGGTAGGTTGAGCGATTTGGTGGTAGCGATCCGGACAGACCTTATACAAGGTCCTACCACGGTACCACCACTTAAATTATAAACACGCGAGCTAAGATGTAGATATATACTACGCAGGTGAAGAGAAAAAAGTTAATTTTTATGTCATTTTTATTTTAAGTAAGAAAAGTTATCAAAAGCCCCTTTTTTAAAATATCTGTTTTTTATCGAGGTTGGACCGACAAGACCACTCGATTCTTCACGACACGTTTCACACGTTACGTCAGAAGAGAGCAAATATTTGTTGTCTCGAATACCAAAGGGACATTAGTCTTCTTCGCAATATTTTCGTGTCATTTTTTCCACCGACAACCCATTAAACTAACAAGGTGGGTTGGCAGCATTATAGTTCGCAAATAGAAATATGCAAATAAATGAGCGTAATCAACTTCAAAAGATAATATTTTTCTTTAACTATTAACGTGAATTAAGTCGAATAACTCATAAATAAGCTTAGAGAGGTCGTACGTCCTCAATTTGTGTCACATTTAGCAATCGTAATATTTTTCAAGGCTCGTTTATCATTAAAATGTTAACAATGACCTCGAAATCACATTTTCAGAATATTATTTTTCACTGGATCGGATATGACAACCTTAATGTTAAGTAGCCGTTAATTTTTATTTAAAACCATTTTAACAACCGAATCCTAATGTTTTACTTCGGTAATATGAAGGAAAAGTACCTATATTGAAAAATACGATCCCAAAGAATTATTAATAACTGAAGAAGGTAATCACGAAGAATTCCAATCAAACGAAAGACGCGAGCGGATCGACAACGTAAAGCGAAAACTCGTTGTCGCAGTAATTAGAAAGACGTTCGAAATTGAAGATGAACCAACCGCCGCTTTTAGAACGGACCAAAACAACCAAACAGATATCTTAATTATAATTATCAGCCGTGTATCCCGAAATACACCACTAATAACCTTCTAATAAAATTTCTCAGACGCCATTCATCAAGAGGCATTTTCAATTTCACACAGAGGCACGTCTGCGTCACATCTCGCTACGTGAAGTGTGGAAACGCGAAATAAAAGCAATTCTTTCTAATTAACTCCGTCCGAGATTGAGTCGAAGCTCGAAATAGACGCACCAACGAGCACCGACTGATTTACGCACGGCGACTGTTTCTGAACGCATCCAAATAACTTATAATTAACGTTCGGTATTTATTTGATTGTTTTGATTTGAGGGATTACATTGACGCGGAACGCTTCTGGAATGTGCATCGGGATTTTGAAATTCGAACACGGTGTCGTGTTTTCTGTTGAGCGGTTTTTCTTGTGATTAGTGTATTTTTACCAAATGAGGAAGGGTCGCATTTTATACATTACAAGTAGGTAATATTAACATCCGTAGAAGTTTTAGGTTCGAAGTTGACTCATTATTATTATTCGTTTGGGCTATCTATAGTATCTACAATATTATCTAATATTTAAGATTTAATTACAATGAAAAGGTTACCTATTTAAATAACCAAATTAAACGCAGTTCATAACAAAAAAGTATAGAATCTTAATAACGCTATAACGTTCTATAATAGAGATAGTGAAACTTGCATACCCGTTTTGCTTTATTTATAGACATTTGTCTTCTTTAGGATTGACATCTTTTTTATTCTTGCCTAGTAAATGAAATAGAATAATAAGTTATACTTTTTTTTATTTCCATGACAGCAGACAATTTCACAGCAAATATCCTAAAAGATACTAGTTGTAAACGGGCGTATGTGAAAAATTCAAGTTAGGTATTTAAAATTTAGGGCCGTTTTTAATAAACTGTGATGCATTCCGATAACGTAATCGTTATCGATATGTATAGGATATAGACGTAAGCAGGCAGACGATCGCGTCGGGCGTTTATCTCAACTCTATACATTATGAAAGTTTTCGAAAATCGTTTACGATAGCGTTAAGCATCTTGGTATCGGGCCTTTTGGCAGAGAAGTGCGAATCAAGAAACCACAAAGTATAAAAGTGATAGAAATCTGTCATTTATGACGTCTTGAGATTGAGATTTTTAGTCGAGAGGTGTTATTCTCTTAAACTACTTACTTAACGAAGTTAACGAAGTATTAACCATGAAGTTTATGTTGCCCGCGCACTTGGCACGTAAGCACGTAAGGCAGTAGTGACTTTTCACTTTGGCCGCGCTGCGTTGTCGCCGAAACCTGCGATCAAATACACGCATTATCATGTCAATAATGCTCTGATACGAGTAGTACAACCAATCGTCGATAGCAAAACAGAGGACCGCTGTTTAATAATTCGATAGTCATTTAAAAATGGAAAATAAGTTAAGGGCCGTATTAATAAAATGATCTCACCTGAAACACTGGCTTAAGAAGAAACGTCAAAGTAAACGTCATTTCATAAAAAACTGTAATTTTTGACGTATCTTGTGATCAGCCAAGGTCAGCGCCTCTATTCGACTCAGCTAATCCATATTGCCTTTGACGTGTTATGATATTGTTTTAACTCGGGCGCCATTCATGTCAAGTACCTATAAATACGGAAACAAGTCAAACGCAATATTAAAAAGAGGCCCAGAGGCCCTAGACAAGATGCTTAACGATATAATAATAATAATAATAATAATAATATCAGGGGACTATGTCACACCATGGGTATGTCACACTATGGGTACTAGACAACGATATAAATACTTATATAGAGAAATAAACTACCTACTTAAATACAGAGAAAACATCCATGACTCAGGAACAAATATTTGAGCTCATCACACAAATATATGCCCTTACCGGGATTTGAACCCAGGACCTCTAGCTTCGTAGGCAGGGTCACTACCAACTAGGCTATCGCGTCGTCAAACGACAATCGACAATCGTCGATTTTCGTAACTGGAACTGACATAAGCGCTTGACTCGACTATCCGGCAGCTTACGTCAATCCTACACATTTTCGATAACGATAACGATCTCCCTACACATCTTGGCCTAAGAAAATCGGTCAAAAATTCACAAGTCACACTTAAAATTAAGTTTTGACCAAAATGACATCAACTTCTTAGGCTTAGCCTTTTCAGTCGACTTTCAGAAAAAATGGGCAACTAAATCCAAATTATTTTTGCTTTGTTTAGGTACGGTTTCAATCAAGCACAGCGGAAAAATATGTAGCGTTGTCAATTGTAAGTTCATAATACAAACGTAAGTTATATCAAGAATATAAATAAATATGATATTTTAATTCCAGCCAGCGCGATACGAATGCCATTAAAGGAGTGTCAAACAAAAAGAAACGAAGCGTAACTAATGAAGGATCGCAGTTTGATTAAACAGTCTGTCATCGAGCAGCGCTCGCGCAGCCATGCTGCCAACATCATTAATTGACCATTTCATCGCAATATGTTGGATTAATATGCAAATCTTAATTTAGTTGTGAATCGTACGGCTAGTTGATAGTTGCACGCGTTAGAAGCTTTGTTCTGCAAGTCGCTATAATTGTAACAAACTATTTTGATTTGTGAATGTCACAATGATACAAATAAATTTCATTATGAAACCGTTGTAAATTATATTTATAGCACCGATTTATAAAAAGACAGACGGTCAAATTAGCATAATAGTATTTTTAATATTGCTCCACATTCAGTCCGTTAAATAATATCGGTATTATAATTGGTGAGAGTTAATTTTCTAGCATAAAATTAACATAAATTATTAGCTAAAATATATATTAAGGACACATAAATTAGCTGTTTATCTAAAAACCTGTCACAAAACATAACAAATCTAAATTGTTGCCCAACGCTTCGACAAGCGATTGCGGCATGGATTAAGATAAATTTACAATAATGTCACTATAGTCGTAATGGCTCATAAAAACGTTATTTTGGGTATCCTCGTATTCTTCACACCTACTGTAAATGGTATCGGATGGTCAGAATCAAAGTAAACTCAGGTTACCCGCTAGTTAGGCCGATGCGTAAATAAAAGAGTTATTCAGGCCCAACGGGATTGTATCGATTTTAACTGCTTGAATCCTGTCACATCTCGCATTACTAATCGAATACTAATGACGTTATACGTCGTATCGCATTACGTCTAAAATCTTTTTGTCGTGTGTGGCTGCCATAAAAGTGTCCATTTGCATAAATCTATCGTCTAATCCGAAACCATAAGTAACATATTAATCAGCCGTATTTAACCTCGAATTCTTCGCGTGATCCCGTACAGGTCCAAAAAGAAATCGTAATCACGGATTCGGAATCTAATCGATTCTAATTTACATGGAATGGTAATTAAAAGTGTTTGGGACATTGGTTGTTAGACTGTTTTCGTTTTAGTTATGTACGGCCGACAATATTGACAGGGAGTCGTTAAAATTTACTTAATTGTTGAATTAATGGCGATCGGTTATCTTTATTGTGTTGACGACGCAAATCTGAATGAGAATACCTCATTAAAGCGGTCCTCGTAAATTCGAAGATGGTGAATATTTATGAATTTATTTGGCACAATCGTGATAGAGTTAATAATTAACACTGGAGTGCGTCTCATTAATTTTAGGCGTGCCTGCATTAATAAAACGGGCACGTTACTGTATAGAGTTACTTTACTTCATGAATGTTAATTTTAATTATTGCTGAGGTTTAATGCCCTCGAAGAAAAAAACCTTACACAATAACCGTCGTTTCCACATATCGGTAACTATATGCGCGTTTCGATGATAGGTAATTTTGGTAGACAATTATTAGATTACGAGGGCTGCCTTTTAAGTTGTGTCGTTTGGAAAAACTAAAGACAATTTAAGTGTTAAATGGTATTTATTGTTTTTCAAAGTAATCACCGTGATATGTAATACACTTTTTCATTCGATCGAACCAGTTTTCGAAACACTTATTCCAGTCCGAAGTCGGGGTCTCCAAAATGGCCGTTTTGTATGCCTCAACGGCTTCTTCAGGCGTTTGGTACCGTTGACCACGAAGTCGTTGCTTGATTTTTGGAAAAGTAAAAAAATCGTTAGGGCTTAAGTCTGGACTGTGCGGCGGGTGTTCCAGAATTTCGACGTTTTGCTCTTTTAAAAACGCAATTGTTTGCCGGGCGGTGTGCGAGCTCGCATTATCGTGGTGCAGTCTTATACGACGTCTTGGGTTATTTTTTCGAAACTCGCCGATGACTTCTGGTAAACAGACAGTGGTATACCAGTCAGCATTAACCGTTTTACGATCCTCGAGCACGATGTCGGCCACGTGGCCACTTTTCGCCACAAACGTGGCGACTATTTTTTTCGAAGTGCTCCGTGAGCGTATTACTTTGGTCGGTTTTGGCTCATCTTGGAACACCCAAACAGTCGACTGCTGTTTAGAATCGGGTTCGTAGGCATATATCCAAGATTCGTCACCACTGATAATGTCGTAAACATGTTTCGAGTATCGTCGGTTGAATTGCCGCAGAGTTTTGCGACACCATCGAACGCGAGCCGTTTTTTGGTCTTCACTGAGTAAATGTGGTATCCAGCGTGAGATCAACTTTTTTACGCCTAAGTGATCATGCAAAATACTGTGAACACTGGTCCCTGAAATACTTAAGGAAGCTTCTATCTCACGGTATGTCGCATGGCGATCTTCGACGATCAGTTGCCGTACAGCATCAATGTTCTCCTGGGTTACGACTGTTTTTGGTCGACCTTCACGATGTCTATCACCAAGACTAGAGCAACAACGTTGAAATTCTAAATACCAGCGTTCACAGTCCGGAGGCATGGTGCTTTATCATTGAAAACCGTAGTCAACTCTTCGAAGCACTGAAGTCGCGTTAAGCCCCTTTTGAAGTTGTAAAAAATTATCGCACGTAAATTTTCCTTCGAAATTTCCATTTTCACAACTGACTTGTCAACTTTGAACGAGCGCTGTACTAAAACGGTTGGGACGATTTCGAGTCATTCTTTTGTTTTCGAATTCTAATTTCAAATATTTTAAGATGATACTAGTTCTTTTTTATGCAATCACGGAAGGCTTGCAAACGACAGAACTTAAAAGGCAGCCCTCGTATTTTGGGAAGACCCTAATATTTATAACTTTTTGGTTTTAAAAGAACGCTTCATCCCTCATGCATTTAACTTCCCAGACTTCTAATTTCACTTTTACTTTTAATTTATGTAAAAAAAACAACTACATACGAAATTAACCTGAATTGATAAGTTCAGAGCGAGTGAACAAAATTGGCTTGAAACAGCATACCATAAGTGTCTTAAAAGTACTTTCGAAAGCTGTCAATAAAGGAATGCGATAAAATAACAATTAAGGCAACATTAACGGATGATACAATGCGTCTGCGCAGCTGATAAACGATCGGGTCGCTAACGGCGCGTGTTTGATTTATAACATTATTTAAAGAATTCGAGAAAAAACTATTGTTTACAGATGATATCGAAGATCGCTGTCTCGACTAGTATGTGGTATCTGTTCAAGTTTTTCAAGTTACGTACCTAGACAACATATCTGTATTAGTTCTCCCTTTTTTTTAATGACTATGTATGTATGTAAACTCTTTATTGCACAAAAATATGAAAATATTACAACATTGTTATTAAAGTAATGTACAAGGGCGAACCTATCCCTAAATGGGATCTCTTCCAGCTAACCCTGAAGCTCACAATAACAATGATGTAGCCATGTCGATTTGCTTATCAAAATAATTAAGTAGATTTTAAAAGGGTTGGAAAAAATATGAATAAAATTTTATTGTTAGTGTTTTATTCTAATTCCCAACTAACTTTTCGTTTTTAAAAGTATGAAATGTTTAAGCATTAAAATGCTTTGAAAACCGTAAATCTTTTCGATAATTAGGTAAACATAAGTCGTTCTTAACTAAAGTTAATAGGACCCTAATCCCGAGGCAGCATTTAAAAGGGTATCTCAAGCTCGACTTTACGATCAATATAAACGCCACATAAAAAACGATAAGGCGTTTTAATTTCTTTCACCTAAAATGAGCCGGCGTTAATTTTAACTCTTATACGAAAAATACAAATAAATAACTTGACACTAATTTTTGTCATACAGGTCAGTGTTGCAGTGCGATCAGACCATTTTGGACTTTCATGTGAATGCATAGAGTATAAAGGTTTGGTCTTTTAAAGTCGTAAATTATGCACCATTTATGTTTGTTGGTTTACAAACGCGTTTTTTATTATAATAGATTAATTCTTATTTATTTTCTTAAGTATTGTAAAGTATAGTAACATGTGCAGGTATTTTCGTTTTCTCTTTCATGGTTAAGGGTAAAAATGGAAAAAAATATGATAATGTGGATCCTTTAATTAAAGTAAGGAATGTAAAGGATATTTTTATAATTAAAGATAAAGATAAAAATATAAAAGATATTTATTTCAGGTTTTAACTACGTCCTAGTATTTGAACTGGCTTATAAGTACGCTTTTCTCACAGTAAAAATAAAACCAATATGCAACCAACAGTAATAAAAAAAAGTAAAATAACAGACGGGGTCTACTATTTTACGTGTTTTAATTATTGCACGTTTTAGGACTAAAATTTTCAGTTTTCTTGTAAAGAAACGCTTTAAAACAGTACACGATTGCAATGACTTCAAAACATAATTTTACAAAGCGCCAGTTAACAAATATTAACCACTAAGTTATTCAACCAGAAATAGTAAGACCAGAAAAATATGATGATGTTATTTAAATTAATCTAAAATATTTGCGCGGAGAGAACGATGAAGTTGCAGATTAAATAAAATTACCTAATGTACATGTAATGCACTGTAAATATATGGTTCCAGCGGAAGACCAGCTTTGGCTTTAACGTCAGTATAACACTGAGGTGGAACCATTTCGTGACAACAGTGGGGCTAGACAAGTTGCCATCGTTCACAAACGCTAGCGTTAGGTGATCACTGGCGACATGTGTTGTCATTGAAAAATGTATAGGAATGACGTAAGTGATACAGATACATATATATATATATATATATATATATATATATATATATATCACTCGTTACAACTGACCCGCTAAAAACTGATTGTCTAGCCTATTTAATTTTGACAGCGCCAAGTGACAGGTGATCACCAAAGTGATCGCCTATCGCTAGCGTTCGTGAACGATGGCAACTTGTCTAGCCCCATTGGTATTTTGTCTATGTCAGTATTTGGTTGTGTTTTGTTTGTCTGTTTGTCACGAATAAATGTTTTTTTCCTTCTTGCTTTAAATACTCATATTATTATTTACTACACCTTTCACGATTTAATCTATAAATTAATTGTTATTTAACATCGAAGTATTACTTGTTCATGCTAAAATAAAGTAGCTAGCACATAAACATCACAGTATTATCGCTGCCCTGAAGCAATTTCAATAAGAACGCGAACGCACCACATAAAGTATGTAGCAGACGAGTCAACCGTTCGAACAGCGCAAATGTTCACCATTCATTTATAGTCTAATTAATTTCCATACAAACTCGGATTCCTTATTTCTATTTGGTCTAATAGGGTAAATGTCGCTTCTAATAGCATTATTTCATTTTGATTATGATGTAGATAGATGATCTATATTCTCTATAACGTATTTTGACATGATGATGATGATAGATTGACCAGGTAAAGGCGTAGTAGGGCCTTCACAGACACCTGCCATTAGGGCCGGTCCATAGCCGCGATCCTCGCAGAGGCCTATGTCCAGTAGTGAATATATTTTGGCAGACCAGATAATGATAGATTGACCTAGACACTATCGCAGAATTCTGACAGAAGCCAGTACAACCAGACTGGTCTAATGTGTTGATCCTTGGGGAGGCCTATATCTCTGGCTGACATGCTCATTGATAAGAATAAGAATGACCTAACAGATGCCAGAACAACACGACGGTTTACTCTAGTGATCCTTGGAAAAGCCTTTATCCAGCAGTGGACAATCAAGAGGAATGAGGGGCATGAAGAGGTGGATGAATCCGATGAATGTAGAGGAAGCGAAAGTTGTATATTTAGACTGGTGCACCAGGCATTCTATAGTCTCTGCGTACTCCATTGGGAGATAGGCGTGATCGTAATTACTATGTAATAAATTAATAATTATATGTATGTATGTAAGAGGGCAATCAATATAACTAGGTACTGACTAGATGATGATGCTGATGTTGTAGCTCATTACAGTTATAAATCTCAATCAGTTCTTCAAGTTAAATGTTGCAGTGGGAATCATTTTTTTATTGTAAACTAACGGTAAACATTACAGGACGTTTTAAAAGCTCTCACGGAAACAATCACTGCGATAATGACGCGACCGGCGCCCGCGCAGATGCATAATAATTATTTACACTTTATAGTGGGATGCATTAGCTATCTGAATGTTTACTAAATAAACACTTTATAAAGATAAAAACCTAAAACCTTAATTACTAACAAATTGGTCGATTCGGGAAAAATATGACATTTTTAAATGTATTTTGACACTGGGATCACTAATTGGTCGAGATTTTATATTTGTTTTTAATGTTGATTTTATCAAAGTAATTATTGAATTTGCATTTGAAGTTGTTGAATTAATTGAGAGTGGAAAAATAGAGGAAAACAAAAATACTAAGAGGGTTTTGTGAGGTTATTAAGGTTATGTGTGAGAAAATGGCTTGTTAGTAAGATCTTATACAAACACCCCGTAATATTAAGCAAATCTTTAACATTAAAATTACATCTTCATTTCCAAGGCTTTAAAAGCAAAAATGTTTTTTTTTTACTGTCAAAAAAGCACCGAATCAACATGTTCATAAGCATAAGCCGGTTTAAATAAAT
The DNA here is from genome assembly GCA_963966035.1 of Acleris laterana. NCBI lineage: Eukaryota > Metazoa > Arthropoda > Insecta > Lepidoptera > Tortricidae > Acleris > Acleris laterana. The sequence continues at coordinate 10,517,135 of OZ014450.1, read as the reverse complement.
ACATAACTGTTTAACACTTGAACTAGTCATAAATTAAATTTAAGGTTTGTACCATACAATAAAATCACTTAAAGGGCAAGAAAATTGGCCTGGTTTGTTATTTTAAGAAATCAAAGGTATTAGGTATTTACTTGAGCTTTTGCCGCCGTTCCTCTCTTTTCTGCCAGTTAGTGATCGATTTCGTAATCCGTCAGTCAGTCAGTCTGTCAGTAACGGGACAGCGCCTTTATTCTCCTTGTTTTATCTTATCTTGTTTTTTATCGTTATTATAAGTTTAACGGAGCAGGAGGTTCAGGGTTGAGGTCCGACATATTTGAGGTTTAGTAGGCGTATTTCAAATAAATAAAACTCAGAATAAATCAAACGCTTAGTTCACTATTGAGCCCTTTTTTTAAGTTACAGTTCAAAATTCATAAAACGCGGTACAGTTCCTAGGAGACTAGTGCATGCTGGCACTGTGCGAAGCAGAATGAATCACTTGACTGCCATCAGGCCACCACTCCTAGACTCGGTACAGCACCACCAGGTGTCGCTTGCGTTTCATTGCGGCTTCCGGTGAGTCATGAGTACGGACTCGACTATGTTTCCGTAATAATGAGTAGGATGCGACAAGTATATTATGCACGTTTTTGTAACCAGTTCTTATTCACTTAACACTAATAATAATGTCAGTTATTATGATAGTGACACAAAAGCAAGATGGCCGAAAAAGTAATAAAGCACCAGTTTTTAATAGACATTGTTAAAGAGTTGTGTTACATTACATATTTTTAATTAAAACTTAAAATATGAGATATTTAAATGAACATTTTTAAAGAAAGTATTTATCTTATTCTCGCGAGAGGACGCGTCCCCGCGTCAGATACCGTTAACAAAACAATCACACTTTCCTTCTCAAGTTTAATTACATGTCTAAAGGATTAAATGATTTTTCAGATTAAAGGATTTTATTTTAAATTAAAGTTTTGCTTAGCTGTTTGTTGAAGGGTGAAAAAAGGTAGGTACAACGTCTGTGCAAATTGAATTTAGATTTTTTTTCAAACTGGATATCATAATTCTCTTTTAGGACTTTATTAGCATTCAAAAAAGTGAAAATCAATCGTAGTTAAAACACGTGTCATTTCTATTTCGTTGGCGTTTCTTATACCAAAGGGGTTTGGGTAAAAGTGTTATCATTTGTAATAGTCGTACATTTTTTAAGGCTATTCGTTAAAGTGGTAAATTATAAGTATTATAACAGATCAATTATTCTTAAATGTATCGGAGCCGAGATATTTAAATATTAAAACCTTTTAGGACCAAAACATAATACTTAAAATCTTTAATATCTCTTCTCCGATATTACTAACGCTTTAAATTTTATGTATGTATATGTGAATTTAGGGGTCATTTACACCATTACAAGAAAATACATAATTGCTGATAAGAAAGACAATAATGTTCCTACAAACTCAGCCAAAGCCCTTTCTAACTGTCATTTGAAAAAGTTATAAAAACCTTATCATCGGACCAATAAAACCTAAAATGTTATCCTTCATGTCATTAAATATAACCCTATTAAATAATATTCAACTTCTTCATAAGGTCAACGATAACGAAAACTCAAACTCCATCGCTATCGCTATATGACACGTAATACCGCCGTGACCCGACCATGCCGTACCCATATATTTACTTTATCTTGTCCAATACACTTAAATACAAATTAATACAACCCAAGGACCGAGTCTTAATGGCGGCCGGACTGTTTATTTTACACCTCACGATGGGACACGGTTTTTTTATTTCTTCATGCCTCGAAGCTTTTAGCGCCTCCTAAAATTGGTTCTAGATGTTTCCAAGAACTGATGCTAATTCTTGGCTAGGGCTAATTATGAATCAATTATGACCTTTAGTATTTTTTTGGCCTAGCGTTAGGAGGTATTTGTTTTATGACGTCTTTTTTGGTATTTATTGTAAGAATTACGGTAGAAACATAGAATTGAACGTGAGTTCTTAATTAACAATGTTTAACAAATAATCAATATTTTTAAATCGACCATTTTTTTAGAAACTAATTTTCGTAATGTTCGGAGACATTTATAAAAAAATTAAACGTGAAATATTAATATAATTAAGCTTGATGTGGGACAAAATACTCCTTGATATGTTTTGGAATACATCTTATATTTGTTAAAGTACGTTGTGTACAAATTTAATTATTCATTAAAAATCTTCTCGTAAAGAAAGTTTTAATTAAATAATTCAGAAATATAATAAAAAAATTGTAGATATTGTTAGTACTGTTTGCTATTAACATGTGGAAATAAATGTTTGGTCTTCCTTTCCAATTAGTACCTGGCATCTTCTTTTTAATTAAAATTGAACTGTATCCTAACTAGATTTCTGCATTTATTTTATTATTTTAAACCCTTTGCTCTTGAGAATAAGGCAGAAAATTAACTGGAATGAGAATGTCATAATTGTTTACTAATATGGATCCATTTCAACATGCAGTTTTTATATTATTGGAATAACTGACGCCTTATAATTGCACGTTTCTGCAATAAATGCAAAACAAAATGTCCGCATTAAGATTACAATCAGGCTTTCGCACATTTTTTATGGTTGTTATATTTAATGAACAATACGCCATTGATTTTACCAAGTTAATGGGATTTTTAATTTTACAGAGACCAAACGGCAGTAAAATAATTAAAATATGCGATAAACTGATTTTTCAAGTTTTAACCACTGCGTATTTTAGGTCGTTGAAACGCTCCTTTGAATTTTAATTTGGTTTAGTTTTAACCGTGTGGTCGCGTTTATCACTGTGGATAAATCTAGACAAAACATCCATCACTTTCTGACAAGTTTATAAGTGCGCGAGTGACGAATGCCTAATTCACATTTACCTACAGCGATAAACGTGATCACAATGACGGAATCCCACTGCGGCGCACGCTACGCACGCACACGCTATGCACGCTACGCAAGTAAGTGTATCAATTATTCTAGACGTGTGTCACTGATGTCATTTCGTGCATGTGCCTAAGTGATTTTAAGTGAATTTTATACCACATGTGCACTGTGCGTTTGTAACGTGCGCTACAGTGGGATTCGAGGGCTTTAAGTACGATCATTTTCTTTCTATTTGTTACTTTACTTCCGTGCGAGAAAAGGGATATGGAGATTACGCTTCCATTAGGTTCTGCGACAAATCAATTTTTTGTTATTCATCTTTCCCAACCGTATTTGGGCGCCCACAGCGACTGCTTAGGTACTGTACGTGCGTACTGTGTGAAGTCGGTATTCCAGGGTAGTGATTCTCTGAACAACGACGGTCGGACGGACGGACGAGTGAATGTCCAAGCGGCGAGTTTAAGTAGTCCCGTCATTGCGGAAAAAACATATGTTAGCGCGTGCATTTTCAATTTAGCAGCATGGTTTCTGTCGATGGATCGAACGTATAAGGCTGCTTAATTGAAAATGCACGCGCTAAAATGTGTTTTGTTCGCTCTGACGGGACTACCTAAACTCGCCGCTGAGATTCCGCTCGTTCGTCCGCCCGTCCGTTGTTTTTGAGAGAATAACACCCCAGGTTTGTAGACCCGCCCTGTAGGTTAGGTCTCAGAATTTACCATTTTATTTATACATAGCTTCAAATATATTTCCGGTTCATGAACCAAATACACGTTTAAATTTGAACAGGAAATAACGTTATAAATATTTGCTAATCCCAAACGAATAGCCTCCATTAATCTTGCAAATAAATTCAACTCAATTAACAGATATAAATGCAGATATACCAGATACTGATAATTATTATCAAATACCAAAACGGAATCCATATTCATATTTTAAAATACGACCGGTTGAGCGTGAATTGTGGTACCAACATGTGGGTTCCGTGAAAACTAACTTGAAAGATGCTACCGAGATCTAAGTATACATAGGGCCTGTTGTTTGATCAGTAGTTAAACTAACTAATTGTTAAAATTTGAAAAAGGAATCGAAAATTTGAAGGAATCTCAAGGAAATGTGTCAAATTTTCAATTCCTTTTTCGAATATTAACGATTAGTTAGTTTAACTACAGATCAAACAACAGGCCCTTAGGGTTTTTGAGATGATGCATACTAAAGGTTAATAACCGCAGAAATCAATATTGGTACTTAAATGTGAATAGTTCACGTAAGCTGACATAATATTTTAATATTATGTCAGTTCCATTCGTCATCATCGTTATCGTTTGAAGAATACAGCAGTTTCTGTAGCATAGCTGCACATCATTTATAAATAAAAACTATACTAAGTGATAGTGAAAAATTTATTTTTCGTTGAGTTCTCAAGTTATAAAACTTAAGCCACACTTGAAATTCAAATTTCAAATCCCTTATTTTACGTAAACTGCATTGCATTCTAATAAGAATGAGCAATATACGAACTATTGAAGTGACAAAACAGCGTACCCCTGTGCCCTTACCATGAGTAACAATTACCGTACCCGCTAGCGAGTCGAATGCTCTGTATCTCGCACTCTATAAGAATACTGCGAGGTTTGCAAGGGATAGAGCATACGGAACGGTAATTGTAACTCATGATGAGGGTACTGATTTGTCAAAGTACACGTCGTGCTTGCTGCTGGTAGGGTGCCCCGAAACCGCCTAAACACGACAGTAATTAGAGTGAGTTAAACAGATAACGTTTAAGTAGCTCGTTTAATCTCAAATGAAGCACCCTTTTACTGCAATTAACATATAAGCCTATCACATTTTCAATTGAGGGGCGCATCATTTCAGATTGGACGAGGCTTTACCTGTTTCATTAGCTATTTTATTTATTTTTAGTACTTTAACTACATCTAGATGGGCTCAGCATACAATTGGACCAGTATACAAGGTAGCTTCGGTAGCTTATGACACCAATGTTCAACTTAGGCTGGCGCATTTCATTAGTCGACGAAACCGCACACAGGGTAGTGTTTCTGTAAACAACGCCGGTCGTGCGGACTGTCGAGTGATACCAAGCGGCGAGATTAAGTAGTCCCGTCAGTGCGAACAAAACACATTGTAGCGCGTGCATTTTCAATTAAGCAGCCTTATACGTTCGACCTATCGTGCTGCTAAATTTAAAATGCACGCGCTACAATGTGTTTTGTTCGCACTGACGGGACTACTTAATCTCGCCGCTTGGTATCGCTCGACAGTCCGCACGACCGGCGTTGTTTACAGAATCACTACCCTGGTGTCATGACTTGGAGTAATATTAAGAAGGTTTTCTTGAATGCGGGACCCTAAAAATATTGTCAAAGCGCTGTATTGGTCGATAAAAATGTCGGGCCACACGCAGCAGGTCATTAGACACCTCCCGAGGGAAAATAAATTAAGTAAACGAGAAATATCGACCCGACAGCTTATTCCGTAACAAGGACGAGATCAAACTGAATGTTCAATTATTTAAATAATGTTAAGACCTTTGTTGTGTAAATGAGGACTTATATCAGACTTTCTAAGCTTTGGTGATAAATCGATTTATTTCGATATTGATAAAATATAATAAATGGAATACTTACCTACTCATAAGGATCCCTTAAAGGGATAAAATTCACTTTTTGTATATCCAAATATTGTAAAGAAGTTAACTGTTAACAATACTGTTACTGTTATTAATAATAGTACAGTTAATGTTATTAAAGATATTTAAAGGGTTCCTAGAGATTAATTGTATTTTTTTTTATTAAACTAAGCGAACGGGTTGTACAAATTACATTAATGGTGAACCGCACGCATTTAATAAAAAGAAACGTTTGTTTTATAAACTGTTTTCATTGCAGTTGTTTTTTTACTAGTATAGCAGTTCTTTGTGCTTGGACGATAATTTGAATATGTATTCGTTCCTAATAGAATTCCGCCGTCTTCTAAAATGAGCTTATCATTCTCGTAAGTAATAAAATCGTTTTGAGTGCGAATGAAACTCATATCGCACTCAGAATAGGGCCATAAGCCGAGATCAATTAAATGCCATGAGATACAAGCACTATAAGTCAGTGTGAACGCGAAATCCAAGAAGTAATGACCCACCACTAGTTTATGGGTAAAAAGAGTGTCTTTACCCCCAACCAATCTGTTTAACAGTGTTTTAATTTACTACGTGATTGTAATTAAAGGTACGTGTTTATTCTCGTCTTCTGCGAAGGCAACTCAATTGTCTGTACGTTGAATTTTGCGTTTGTTGTATGTATGGTAATGTTTCGCTCGTAAAGATTGAGTTTATATTAAAAGCGCTATAATAGAGTGCAGTACTCTTCTATAGCGCAGATTTTACTTCTAACCGCCCTACTAAGAGACATTTAGAGACAAAATAATGATACATATATACATACATACATAAACTCACGCCTTTATTCCCAGAGTGGGGTAGGCAGAGCTACAGAATTTCCAACAACTATAAAAACTTTTTGATAATTCTGTAACCACACTTTGCACACTAAGGCTAAGATGTTTACAAAATAATGATCTCATTCCTTTTTCAAACTTGTAAATGAAAAATCGTTACTAAGAAACGACTTAATCGCTATTATTTGACTTATTAGTGCGACCGTAAGACACTGCAAAATCGTAGTTAATGGTGCTACTTCCTACTTAATATGTATGTAATTTCCCTTACGGCAGTATTATAACGTGCGCATCTTAAGACACATCTGAAATGTAAGTTTCCTAAGACGTGACATTTAACTTCAACGAGTTTTGAAACGATATCGACTCATTACACTTAAGATCAATCTATTAATCCTACTCATATTATAAATGTAGACGCTTGTGTGTTTGTTTTTCTTCTCCTTCACGTTGCCACAGCTGGATGGATTTAGATAAAATTTTAAATAGAGATAACTAATAGGTACCCTTGATTAATATATATGTAGATAGGCTACTTTTCATTCCGGAAAATAATCGAAATCACAGGCAAAAGCTAGTATAATATAAAACCAATACCTATTCCTGTGTGACAATAACTAACTACGGTGTTTTACTACAGCGACTCTTTGAGAACTCTCAAAATATGAAACACCAGGCTTTACCCTGTACTCTTCAGTAGTCTGCGTTTTTTTAAAAACCTGTCATACAATATAATAAGGCAGACAGGTTTTGATACTTCCTCGTGGGAAAAACACAACACGTGTTCATCACGTTTTAACAATTCAATTTGAATATAGACGTTTAGGGAAACAATAAGACGAGATCGTTCCTTTATTTCAAACGGTAGCTGATGATGAGAAATAAAATCCGAACAGTTTACCGCCCCTGGTTCTTAGAATATCAATGAACATTCATTATTCAAACGAACATTTGGCTATTAAAAAATATAATCGGTATGCGTGACACGCCCATCCTTTGACTTTTCTAACAATAAAATCTATACTATCAGAGATGTTAAAGGACAATTCAAATGCTAGTCAGCTGGGATGTATAAATAGTCCAGTAATTTGTATACACGTAAATAAGCAATTTTATTGTTTTTAAGTCACTAATTAGGGTTGTACGTGCAAAGTGCCGGACATAAACCGGGCAATGACTTGACGAAAAATGTTGACGCCATTCTTTTTTTTGGTTAAAACTTAGTAAAAAAACTACCATTTGTAATTTACCTTTAATAATACCATATGTAAGGTTTCTTAATACGTTGTTAAGGCTTATTTAAGCCTTCTACAGTATTTGATCGTTCAATAATAAAAAAAATCGTAAAAATTTAATAACTTTACGTTTTAATGATATTTAGTTGTTAATTTGAATATTTTTTATGTATATCCGTGTATTATTTTTAAATCGATAATGGGACCACTTCAAAACTTAATATTAACACCAGATTAAGAATTACAAAAGTATTAGCTTTGTATAATGTTCGCAATATTAGAGTGAAAACACTATATCTATGACATGACATGTGTAGAAGGGAATAAGAACGTTCTCTTAACAACGCGGTCGGGCGAACGACGAGTGAATGTCGCAGTGGCAAGTTTACACAGTCCCGTCAGAGCGAACAAAACACATTTTAACACGTGCGTTCTTAATTAGGCAGCCTTATACGTTCGATTGACAAACTGAAGCCATGCAGCCAAATTGAAAATGCACGCTAAAATGTGTTTTGTTCGCACTGACGGGGACTACTTAAACTCACCACAGGACACCGGGTGGTAAGTAGATTTAGAGGCTCGTGGATATTTGCCGTCTAAAGAGGCAAACGAAGAATCCATCTATAGGTATAACAGGATCCTCTAGCAAGGTAAAACTTCCTATATCCAGTTATGTACATACGTGTTTTAGCTTGTAATAATTATAAACAACATGAGCTCTTTACAAGTCTCATGACTTCATCTACCTATAAGTTTATACACCGTGGGCCCGAATAACCCGAGGGATTTTAACCATCGATTTTAGAGCCCAATTGGAGTATATAAAGTAGTATAACATGTAGTCCAATAACGCACGATTCCCGAGATTTTTATTATTTAAAAATCAATTCCATAGTTAATTTAATTTGAACTCTTGTCACCTTAGCTTAAAGCATTATTTACTAAGAAAGATTCATGTTGTAAGTAGCACTATCATCAACATACAACATAAATTAATTAATCGATTTCTTAGTAAATAATGCTTTAGGTTAAGGTGACAGAGTTCAAATTAAATTAACTATGGAATTGATTTTTAAATAATAAAAATCTCGGGAATCGTGCGTTATTGGACTACATGTTATACTACTTTATATACTCCAATTGGGCTCTAAAATCGATGGTTAAAATCCCTCGGGTTATTCGGGCCCACGGTGTATACATTTACGAAAATAATTGAATGACAAAACTGAATTTTATAGTCAATCCAAACGTAAATTGAAACGCTATAGGCCCACGTTCTATTTGCGTGTAATACACGCAACGATAAATCTTGATGAATTACAACATCGATGGCATCTGAGTTTCGATGTTCGATCCCACATTTATGGCTACAAAGTCGAATCGGTGAAAATTAGAACGACGTTAACTGTTTTATAGGTCTCTAATGCTTTGAAACCAAAACGGCACTAAAGCGGAATAGTATTTTGTTTTTATTTTGTTGACAATACTATAGAGATGTAGATATGAAACCTGGTTTTGGGCAATCGACCGTATCAACCATCCATAAGGTACAAAATCACTTTAAGTTCAAGTTACTCTCAACTAATAGTAAGTACTAGTTTTTGCTAGTGCCTTATTCTTTTTCATAATTGACTCAGACACGCAATAATTACTTTGATGAATTTCCCTTGTCCCATAACCATCCATAAATAAACATCCTTTCCTGACCCGTACATAAAACTTACTCCAGTACATGTATAGTTTAAAAGAAGCATTGAAAGCTTCGCAGAGATTAGGTAAAAGAAAGATACCCTTGAAAAGAATAACTACTAAAGTTTTCTCATTGGAACTCTACATATTAGACAAGATCTAATCGTCTTCACTTCATTACCATTACTGATAAACTTGCCTATTTTCTCAACGCAGTCAACACAATTAATTATTAAAGCCAAGTAAGCGAGGCCAATATTTATGTTAATAATCGAATAGTAACATTCCGTCTGTCTTAAGTGCTATGCTCATCATAATGCCCTACTTTAACTATCGACGGGTATTAAATATTCAACGATTCGGCCATTTCTGTAAACAACGGATCTAATGTTCTCGGAACAATACAATTGGGAACTACTAATGAGTTGATGCAAACGCTCTAGAATGTCTATAAAAGGTTAGATGTGAAATGTTTAGCTGGTGATTTGAACTAATCCTTTGTGGGTCTGTTATGTTGTAAAATACTGTCGCATCATAGTTAACTAGAATATTGCATTAAAATTAATACAAATTGGGTGGAAAAGTTGCTTATGAAAAATTGTCTGCCAACGCTACAGCTAATTATTAACATGCGAAAAGTCTTGACACTTTCATAACAATGTTTATTGCTGGCAAATGTCAGAGGTCATGGGTTATTGTTACTCTTTGTTTGTAATACGTACCTACATTGCCGAGGAGCTCACCAATGGGCCTATAATAACCCGTGAGCGTTTTAAGATCACGTGTCTTTGGCGTTTTGATCAACGTCGTACTTACGCACCGCCGCGTAATCCTTATGCGCGAGCGCATGCCAAGTATGATTCTCGTCGACTCTCGGCTATCTAGGATTGTACCTCAGAGCCCAAGTGGCAGTAGTGGTTTTTTCATTTACCGGCATTTACGGATATTTCAGTCAAAATGGTTATGTGCCTAATGACGCTTACAGCAATAGACAGCCTTTGACGTGGTATCTCGCTGTACTCTCAAATTAAAGAAAAATTGGAGACAAAAGATTAATTCAGCTATTTTGGCCAAACGAAAAACTCTTCTAATGTAGCTTAAAATTGTTTTACATGTTTAAATAAGACAATTACGCAGGACAAAATACAACAACAATTTTACTCCTTCACATCTTTGACACTCATCTCTTAACTCATGCTAAAATTATTAAAGACGCCAGAGTGGGCAAAATTAGCCCACAGAAAGTGCCTTCGGCTGCCACATGCTTGGAGCCTTGCGTCATACGGTACGTGTTTTACCGCTAACAAACAAACATTAATATGGAGAACTCGCCTCTGCCAATGTGCCAACCGACGCTGCCCCCACAAAGATGGCTATTGTCTCTTCAAAACGTGACTCCAAATTTTAATTGGCCGATTAAAAGACGAATGCGGGTCAATTCGACCATTACTGTTGTAGCCCTTTTGAATATGTATAATAAAATTATTAGATAAAGCGACCACTTAATTTGTGTTAGGTTTCTAATGAGGTTATGCGCTTTCTTGTCACAGATGGCGCTTGCGGGGTGAATGCGTAAGCGCAGAGCCGGATGCGCGAAATGGATTTTATAGTGTGCGTAACTGTGTGGCTTGGATGCAGAATTCTATATTAGCGCCCTCAGTGTGGGAGCTGAGATATTAATCGTGACGGCATTGTTATAGAGACATACTTACATTTATTACGGATTTATGCAAAATGTTTGTGGAATGTAACTGTCACGCTTGCATTTATATAATGCTCTAGCAGTGTCATCGACATTATAATCGTTAATATTGTTTGAAATGTATTTCTACGAGTAATTTGGCGTTTTAACATGTTCTTTTGTTCGTTTAGAGATAAGTAGGCGTCTGAAATTGATCTATAAATCTGACCCTGCCTAAATCCGTTTTTGTAAGGTAACTTTAAATGTTCATACTATAGTCGTCAACATCACTCATTATGACTAACACAAAAACAATTTCTTCCAAGAATCGCAATATTAGCAACACAAAATGATAAAAAAGACGCGCACGGAATTAGAAATAAAGACATTCACTCGTTTTAAAATTCCGTAAATGTAGAAATAAAATAAAAACAATACCTTAGGTGTCGTATAAATTGAGTCCTGTATAAAATGAGTACAGCAAGCCATCTGTCGGTGAGCATCGGACGCAGCATATTTTATAATTACAAGAGGTCGGACAGTGAATTGTAATCAATAGGACCCTCGCACACCGTCGATTGAAACGCGATCCATGCGACTTGCCGTCAAAACGAAATACTTACGGAGACCTTATGGGCATCATGTAACTGAAGGCTTCCATCATCCATCCATCATACTTACCACACTCTGGTCCATAATATAGCCAAAGGAGTATGGTAGGGTAGGCACATGAAAAAGTGAAAGGTTCTTTAAGGAAATCAGCGACACTGCTACCATAATTTTAGATTTGAGGTTATGGAGTTATTTTTTGGACCATATTTCATTTATGGATAACGTTTACCTACATTACAAATATAATTGTACAGTTTAATTTATTTGATGTTTTAGTTCATTTTATTTTGTTACCTCCCTTCTTTCCATTTCACGAGGCTCACGAACAAAATTGTTTTAGATTCTATCTTTTAACCAAATAGTGGAAACAAAAATGGTTTGTAATCTGTAAATACCTACACATCGAGTATAATAATATGTTTTTTGTATAAAACTATTTAGGTGCTAAATTCTCCATGAACACTCCATGAATCTGCCACGTTTAAATATTTATTTGGTGTGCAAAGTCACAAGTCAAACGCTCCACCGAGCAAAATAGTACCAGTAAACCTTAATCGACAGTGTTCGATCGCCCTTAGATGGTGCGATCGCGCGAATGTCCTGCGGGCGATGTGGCGCGCATTCCGAGCGGCGGCGAAATATAGCGAGGATCAAGATATCTTGACCGCGTTATAGAAACAGGTGCTCGAGACGTGTCGGTCACATCACTATTTGTTCTAGTTCTAATAGTTTTGGATTTGTAAAATATCAAGATACTTTTTGGTAATTATTTTGATGTGATATTATAGGGTAATTAAGGACAGATAATTATATTAGGTAACTAAAATGTTTAGGTTCAAAAGGAAAAAGACGGAACGCTGATAGGATCACTCGCGTGTCTGTCTGTCCGTCTGTCACAGCCAATTTCTTTTCTATTGTACAGCATTATATTACGTTGCAAAAGAGACTTCGAAATTTTTATATCCAATACTAAACGCAGGAAATGAAATTTACTCATACGTTTATTAGGCTTTATGGATCACGAAATTATTTCGACTGAATTTGGACCGAATCCAACAATAGAGAAGCAATATCAAACAACGATCTTAACAAATCTCAAACTTGGTCATAAAAAAATAATCACTAAAGTCACAAGATTAAAAATAGAAGTAGATATAGTGATAGTAATTTGTGATTCAAGTCACGATGACTTCGTAGCGACAATACATGTGCTTAGCGGTTTAGTTGAAGGGGCCCCGGTGCCAAATATGCAAGCTAACAATTTACCCTTCTTATAAGGCTTGAAACGGACCGAGCGACTTGGCAAAAAGCCTCGCCGTTATATTGTTTTATCTAGCTTTAATTCCTCGCTTATCTAAATTATGTTCAGAAATACCGCTTAAGTTATTACAAAATGATATATTTGTGTGCAGAGATTTTGGTCTATTTCAGACTGTAATATGGCTAAGCAATAATTGATTAGTTTTTGGTTCAAATTTTTAAAACAATTTGGAGAAACCAAGTAGAAAATTTCAAAGACATGCCTTTGCTTAGAACTAGAATACCATTATGACCAATTATAAAAAAAACAAATTTAATATCTATCTTATCCATCTATGTGAACATGTTTCCTATTTGCTTAATCTCTTCCAAATACAAAATCTTTAAATTGTTGGTATATGTGATCATCATTCAAAACTTGAATTTCTCTACATCTCTGTAACCGGATTCTCTTATGTTCATAGCATCTAGTCTCCAAATTCGCCAGTTCTTATAATTAGTTCCTGGCGGCATCTCACAGCGGAGCGGTACTTTTATTCCGCCTAAGATACCCATCACATACGTGAGTGTTGTCCCCAACTCCACGGAACACATCTATGAGCCTCTTTATTACTGTACTTTAGTCATTTGTTAGATTTTCTCATAATGATTGTCTCCAAAACGAGCGTCTGCGCCGTCAAAAGCTTTTGTCTAATCGTTGGTACGAATGCTGCTTTGTTTTATGTTAGCACGTGTTGCATGTGAAGACTAGTTCCCGGTAAAACTAGACTAGTACACTTCTGTTAACTTTTTCTCGTGAAAAACAACTAACTTCACGACATTCGGTGCGTTTGTTGCCGAAATTCTTCTCATCCAAAACCATTACAGTAAGAGCAAAGAAATTTGATTCTATAAACGAGAATAAACAACAGACATTGCCAAATCTAAGCCTAAAGCACGTTCTAAAATCCTCTGAAATTTTATTAACACTTGGAAGGAAAAAACTGGCATCGATCCTTTATGGCCGGCTGCCAAAGTGGAGAATGCTGAACGACAAGCGATTAAAGAGCCTTGTATGAGACATATGTTGCTTTGGATTCGTTAGCATATCAATAATTCATAGCGCAATGTTATTCGCATCACCGACCGTTACTTGGAAGCCTTACACCGTTCATTAGTAGTTTAATCGCGGTTCGCTTTGGCAAAACCGCTGGGCCACATAGCTTTGGACAAGGAGACTTTCCAATTGAAGCGGCAACTATAACTTGGTATACTCATAAAAAGGTTAAAGGTCATAGGTTATTTATTCTCCTCACATTTTAAAATTTGCTATTCTATCTGTGTTATCCAGGACGTGACAAACTACGAAAGTGTCTTTTACTTATCTAATAATATCAGTCTTAAATTATTACGGGGAGAATCATCAGGTAACGGCTCGACTTCATGTTATTATTTACTTTCAGAAGGCGGACAATCAATTTCTTACATTGTCTCTTCGTTTTTTTCTATATCCTTGTCCGCGTTAGTACGCGCGTCGTATACGGTTCGTGTATTGACGATTTAATTACATTTTGATCCGGCTACCATTCGATATTGCGATGTGGGTGTCCGATATAGGTATGCAAATAAGCACACGGTGTGAAGGCACGGGCGACGTGGCCCTCCTAAAATTTACATTCAGATAAAAATGACCTTATAAAACCAACCACAGTACCTACAGTAATATAATCCTAAAGCTATGTACCCTTTTAATGAACGGACATCTAACACACATTACTATAATTAGGTAGCAATATAACCTTAAAGGTTGCAAGCAATAAGCGTAGATACATAAAATAGTCATCGTATTAAGAATTAGTAAAGTCACACTAGCTTTATAATTTTATGTTAAGTGAGCGGGAACATGGAGAGAATCACAAAAAGCATGTTTACGCAGTTTCATTAATGTTAATCCAAGCAAAGAGGTAATAGAGGGTTCTGCTTGTTACTAATAGAAATTCCTACCTTAGATAGGTTGTACCTACACACATTTTAGTAGGGTTATTTCTGTGTATCAGTACACTTTCAAACTATAGATTCTGTAATTGATGGTTTGTGTCGAAGCATCTGTTCCAAGCATTAATTTCCTTGAATAAATCACAAGTCTGTAATTCAGCAGGCGTTCTACGTCCATTAGACGTCAGAGTTTTCACCATCGAAAATGCATTTTCCAGTGTTCATGTAGCCGTACAGGCTGCATTTAAGTTAATTATAGGATTACATTGGGCTGCATTTAAAGTGGTATTTTGGTAATATTATAGTCAGATGGCACGCCCGATAAGTTCCAACCCGATACTTGGAAAGCTCAACTCATTAAGCATTCGGGTCGCGAGGGAAGTATTCGGTCGACGAACAAACGAATATAACAATTATGAGCCGAATGGATTAGTCCGAATTAACGGTTGCGGTGTTACCTTGTTTTTTAGAAATTCGGCACGTACAGCGAAAAGGTTAAGGTTTTCAAAAGGTGTGAGCGCACCGTGTCGAGTTTTGTGATTGTTTCTTCCCTTCCCACAAAAATAGCCACTTTAAACGTACGACTCAAACCAAAAAAATATTAATTTTAAAATGTAGGGATATTTTTGAGGTTGTATTGATGTATACAATGTATTATACATTCGTCGAGTGGAAATATTTTTTGAGGGAAATAATTGCATTACAAAAGCTTGTAGATGCATTGCAATGGCCAAATGCAGTTATGTCGTAAATTACGTATCACAAGGTAAATCAAATTTAGCATTTCTTAAAATGTGCGTATCCGATTGACAAATGTGATACAGGTCCCTCATGCTAAACTTGGTTCTTTGTTTGATGAATATGTAATAAACGTAGTGAGTTAAGAGATACCGCTTGTAAGTTATGTGCGACTTTTTGGAATAAACTGCGGATTTAAATAGCTTTGAATTTTTTACTTCTTTTATGAATCATAGGTGGAATACCTTTTGCTAAGGTTATACTTTAGAAAATAATTTCATTGCCTAATTGGTAATTATTTATCTTCGTCAATCAATGTACCTATATTGGCGAGAAAAATAACGGGTACTTAACTTAGTATATAATTTCAGTGCAACATTACCCGCTATCGTAAGTTTAATCAGTATTATTTATGTAAACTACTTTGCACAATACACATAAAAGGTAAATATCTACGGTACAGTCAGTACTTTATTAGTTAATGGCTGACTTACACTAGTCCAGCTAAAGCATGCCAGTACTACATTGCGTCGTTACAATAACCTCAAACGTGAAACCAATTCGTCAATGTATAGTCGTGTTAAGAAAAGGTTCGTCACTTTTGGACCTTAAAAGCGTTGAAATAGATTAGAAAAGTGTTGAACCTTTTTATACCTTGACTATACTTCTACTGGCAGGCTTTTGTTGGACCAATGTCAATCAGCCGTAACACTAGAAAAAATTACTGTAACGGTTCACTATTTTTTTGTTTGTAGTGGCTAGTTAAATAATTCATCTTTGGCAAAAAAAACAATTGGATAGAATATTATACAGAGCATAAATGAGTACAAAACTAGTACATTAACAAAGCCAAATTACCCTATAAAAGACATTATAATCGCAATACTCAATCACCTCATTATCCTACAAACGTATACGCAAACACTATCACGGATAGGTATCCTTACCGCATTGTAAAGGCACCAATTGAAAACGAATCAAACAATTATACCTGCCTTGTTGGTGCTGCAAGTTCCCATAGTTTCGACCGATTAAGTGTGTAATTGTAAGGCAATTGCCTTACAATTAGACCAAATCGTGCCAGCCGTAATATCTGCATGTGCTAATTGCGAACCTCAGCGATAATGGCTCCATACGTACTTGAAACATGAATAAATAAACGGCGCAAGTTTAACGCAGTAGTCATTAGGATTTTCTGGAAAGAGGAATTCTCACTTAACTACTGGAAGTAATCATCGTCACTTACTATCAGTACAATTATTTCACTTAGTGGTTCTATGGTCAAGTGGTACCTTAATAACACGTGACGTGATTCGTGATCGTTGGGAAACCCCACTCGATGGAGTTGGTTTTTTTTTCCGCGCCCTATTATGGTATAAGGGACCCCCTTAAAAACATTTAAAAATAAATAACGTTTTGTATGGCTGTGGGTCAACAAGATGCTTACCTATAAGCATACTGTGAAAATTTTAAGACTGTATCTTCAACCTTTTGGTTGTAAATCCTGCGAGACAAAAGACACGGATACGTGAGTGAGAGTAATAGGGTTCCGTTTGGACCCTTAGTGTACAGAACCCTAAAAACAAGAAGAAGAAAGACCGTCCACTGCTGGACATACTCGAAGACCTCCCTCAAGGTTTTTTTTTGCCATAAAGACCGGTCCTGCACCTCTTGTATCCATCAGTTTCCCGCAACCCTAGCTACGTCGTCGGTCTACCTTGTTGGAGGTCTACCCAGGTAGCGTCTTTCGATACGCGGATGCCGCTCGAGTACTCTACTACCCCATTGGCTATCGCATCTGCGAGCAATATGCCCTGCCTACTACCACTTAAGTGTAACAATTCTAAGAGTTATATCGGTGATTAAGGTTTGTGGATAGAGTGCAAAGAGGTATTAAAAACAACAGAAATTAACGTTTTCGGACAGTTGAAATTAACATAAACAGTTCTATTGATAATTACCTCAAAAAATAACTTCATCTAACTTAAATAGACTGCATTCAAACAAAGCTGATTGCGCACTGAAATATTAATTATTACACTACTGGATAATTTTAAATTACATAATGAAACTGATGAAAAAATAATTTTCGAAAAAGCTTTTTGTTTTAAGGTGTAGCTGTGCAGTTGTTATGTTTTGGAAAAAAATGCTTTGCAATGCTTGACTTTTCTTGCATTCCATGATCGCGAATAGTTGGTTATCACTTTTTGAATTGAGTTTGAACTTCATAGAAACAATGATGCATTTATGTAAAACAGAGTAAATTTTCGTGAACCTATTATTGCGGATATGGTTGTATCGTGGTTACTACAACAAAAAAGTTATGTAGTTTTCTTTTACCGAAGAATAAGAAGTAGTAAGAGTAATATATCAATCGCAATCGTTGTGGCACGGTTTGTCGAGACGCACAAAGTCGCCATATTCATAAATCAGTGGAAAATGGCGACCCGGCCAAAGTATGGAAATTTCTTAAGTCACTAGGAGTTGGGAAATCTCAGCATAATTCCTCTACCATAGATTTAAATTTCGATCAGCTCAATAAGCACTTCTCATCTTCTGCCTGCTTTAATGGCCCTATTAAGGACAAGACCTTAAAGTTTCTTTCTACTATCCCAACTCCTGACACTTCTCCTTTCTCTTTCAATCAATTTTCCGACAGTGACGTTAAGAGGAGTGTACAATCCATAACGTCAAATGCTGTTGGGGCTGATTGCGTTAGCCGTAATATGATCCTCCCTCTACTTGACCTACTTATCCCTTATATTACCAGCATCCTTAACACTTCAATATCGTCCAGCGTATTTCCTTTTTTGTGGAAGGATGCTGATGTTGTCCCCTTACCTAAGAAACCGAATCCTTCTTCTTTTTCTGATTATCGCCCTATTTCCATTCTTCCTTTCCTGTCCAAAGTTCTGGAACGTCTTGTGCATCAGCAGTTATCCTCTTACTTGACCAGGAATGACCTCCTCAATCATTTTCAATCTGGTTTCCGCCCCGGTCATAGCACGGCTACCGCTCTCGTCAAAATTACAGACGACATTCGTCTGGGGTTTGACAACAGAAAGTTAACCGTATTAACATTGCTGGATTTCAGCAATGCATTTAATACTGTTGATTTTGACGTCTTGCTTGGAATTTTGCGCTCCCTTAACATATCTCCTGCGGTAATTGAATGGTTTCGTAGTTATTTAGTAGGCCGTCGGCAACGATTAAAGGTGGAAGCTTCCCGATCTTCGTGGTGCAGTACGCTGGCTGGCGTTCCGCAGGGTGGCGTGCTGTCTCCTCTTCTTTTTTCTGTATTCATCAACTCTATCACACATAGCCTTCTCTCTTCCTATCACCTTTATGCCGACGATCTGCAAATTTACTCCCAAGGCGTGCTCGGTGAACTCAACTCACTTATCGATACCACAAAGATAGATATATATAGATTAGATATAGATTTTATTTTTTAGATTTTATGGTATTGCTATCCTGTGACTCTGTTTATTTTTATTTTATTTCATTTTATTGTGACATTCTTAAGGTATTTTTGTGCTTGTTACATTATTATTATTGTGGATTAATTTACTGTTGTGTGCACCAATTATGGATCTTTGCTATCCGAAATAAATGATTATTATTATATTATTATTACAAACAACGATTTAGCTCGTATCTTGCAATGGAGTAATGGTTTTGGTTTGAGAGTCAATCCTGCTAAAACTAAAACTATTATTTTCGGCAGTCCTAAGTTTTTGTCCAGGGTTGACTTTGCAACTCTCCCGCCTGTTTATTTTGATGGGGTCCTTATTCCTTTTTCGCATCAAGTCAAAAACTTGGGTATCATTATGGACTGTACCTTGTCGTGGGTTCCTCAAGTTAGCGAGGTTAGCAGGAGGATGTTTGCGTCAGTGTGGTCTCTTCGGCGGCTTCGTAACTTTCTCCCTATCGCGACTAGAATTGCGCTTGCTCAGTCATTACTTCTCCCTATTTTAGACTAAGTATGCTGATGTGTGCTTTTTAGATCTTACTGAGGAGCAGCTTAACAAGCTTGAGCGAATTCAAAATTTATGCATTCGGTTCATATTTGGTTTACGCAAATATGACCACGTCTCTTGTTTTCGTTCGCAACTCAAGTGGCTTCCTATCCGTTTTCGCCGGTACTTTCATATTCTTAATCTTCTCTACTGTGTTCTGTTCATCCCTGCAACCCCCCGTTACCTCAAGGAGCGTTTTAACTCTTTTAAGTCGGTTCGTTGCTCCCAAAACTATATTTTAACTGTACCCTCCTCTTCATCAAAATTTTACAACAATTCCTTTACTTTTCAGGCTGTCCGACTGTGGAACTCCCTCCCTGTGGAGCTGCGTCGGGCTAAGTCTTTGCCTATTTTTAAGAAACTTCTTCATGAGCATTTTTTGTCGCAGTCATAATTGTACTGTCTCAGTTAATTTCTCTGTCGTGTAGCTGTCTTTTTTATTGTTTTCCCTGTTGTGGATGTATTGATATTCATTTATGTATTTATATATACTTATCTGTTTATTTATGTAAGTCATATACATATATATTGTATTTATTTGTTTATGTATTTATTTTCTTATCTATTTATTAGTACATATATAGTGAGCCTATATTTATCACTTTTTCTATTATTATTTTTAATACTCATGTTTAATAACTTACATAGTTTCTTGTTATTGCTCGCGTGAAGTCTGTACCACCTACCTCGTAAAATATTTTAATTTGACACCTTATCCCTAGTAAGGTTGTCTGGAAGAGATCGCTAATAAGCGATAAGACCGCCTGTTGTTTACCTGTGTTGTTTTTAATAATGCTGTATCTCTGTAATGTTATTGTTTGGTGTACAATAAAGTGTTTTGTATTGTATTGTATTGTATTGTATATATTTCAGTATTGAGCCCAGAAATATCAAGCTTTTATAAAAGCATGTCAGATATTTTTAAAGCCAATCTTCGTATTAGATATTGTTGGTGACTGTACACGTATTTGTATAGTGAGGGTGTTTCCAACCATAAGTAGTCTTAGTGCATTTTAGTAGTATGATGAAATCGAAAAAATGAATCCAATAGCAATAGTAATGAGTATGCAATGAGTAATTTAGGATTTACCAAAACCTACTTTAGTCATTCGGTTTTAAGAAACGTGGTAACGTGCTTTGATTGTCAATTGTTCGGCCTGATTTTTTTCCTTATTAGAACTGTTAATATACCTACATTAAACACACTTTAAGATAGAAAAGCAAAGCAAGAAGAATATTTTTATTTTATTTCTGGAAAGTGCCTTCTTCAGGGGCAATAAAAACCACATAGATAGAAAAATGTGAATGTGAATGTGGTTTCTTCTGATTGAAACTTGAAACAATTTCCTCGTCACCATGCGATTTTCGTTATACTACGATGAACTTATTTAACCTTAACTAAACATTGTCTTTGTCATAATCATCTTGAATTTAAGATGACTATGTCACTTCACAGAGATGGGAAATGAAAAAGAGGCAGACCACCTAAAAGATGCGAGGACGACCTCAAACTAACAGCTGGACCATACTGGAGAAGAGTAGCAAACGACAGATTACAATGAAAATGCCTGGAGGAGGCCTTTGTCAATAGACACTCTGAAGCTATGAGGGACATAATTTATGATATAATTACAGGAACTGTATCAAGCTTCAGAAAATTAAAGGCTATTTTTATTTTATTTATGTCACTTTACCGTTATTTTCTGTATTAATCTTAAGTATTTTCATGTAAATGTAAGCTTTGGAAATGCAATAAACAAATGACTTCTTCATTTGTAACCCACCGAAGATAAGGATACATGTATGCAACAGCAGTTCTTTTAATGCGCCGTAAAGTAGCTTAACGCGTATTTTTAGAAAGGAGTACGCAATTAAAATGCTTGTCAACCCAACAAACAGTTTAAGGAACATAAAATGTACGTTTTCCTCATTTGGATTAGTATTCTACTCAGATAGTATGAGTAAAGAAAATTGTGACCATCAAATGGGATGACTCATGTTAATGGTCATTACTTGGTGACTTTCAAATTTAAAAGTATTACACAGCTTTGAGGAGAAAACTTTCAAAAATAACATTGGAAAATCAACGCGTAACATTAGGATAAATGGTGATTAAATTTTTAAATAGGAAAAAATAACTGATATTTTGCACACATTGTCATCTGATACAAAGTCTTAAATAGACATCTTCTGTGTATATGAACGGTGAACATATGCGAATTTTATCGTTATTGTTGCAATGTTAAGCACAAACAAGACATTATTATAAAACGCCAAAGCGGCTAAATTCACCTGCACTTATAATTTTGGTATTAAATGTGGCTTTTCTTTTGTTCTACTTATGGCTGCTTCAGAGAACTAAACAAGTGTGTACGGAAAAGTTATTTTAAATTATTCAAAGGCGATTCAAACAGTGACCGTTTTAAGAAATAATAACCCAAATGCACCTACTCCTATCGTTTAAAAGGCAGTAAACAGAATTATTTCGACCCACGCCAGCAATTAGTTCGGCTAGAGTAAATCGGATGTTCCCTCCAAACACCGAATTAGACCCTGCACGCCACGCAAATGTGAATAATTACGTATTTAATAACGCTTTTGTTCTCGGAAAGTCGACGAGAAAATTCAAGTAATTCAATTGTGTTTAAGACTGTTTAATTCGAAGCGGGAAGCATGCTGTTTGCTTTCTAGAAACCGTTTTTATTTAGTTTTTGGCGTCCGTGGGGCAGAATGTGTGTGAACCATGCAAGTTTTGATTATTGATTATATAATTTTTTTATCGCTATTGGTTTTCATTTCCTTGTCAAATTACATTTCCAAATAAAACAGAGCGAGCGTTGGCTCTTAAGTAATAGCCATTCAGGGACCATTTTAATTGAAATTCTAGGTTCAAGTAAAATTTTACTGGAAAATCTAAATATATTTGCACAACACTGTTATTTGAATAAACATAAATGTATTATATCTATACGGAACTCGCCCAGAATGAATAATTTTAACGTCACGTACAAGTGTTACCGATGTGCTAATTCTCTAATGTTATGACACTGTGCATTCTGCAAACTGCCATATAACAGTTTATTCTCTAAGAAATGTCTCTATCTGTTTAAACACTGATTTTGAACCATACATATTATTCCAACCGTAGGTTTTTTTTTCCTTACCCATGAATAGTTTCTTCTGTCATCTTTATGAAACTACGTTATCGTTATCATCATATTGGTCTGCTTTTATTTCAATGTATGTTACTTTGTTTTATGTTACAAAACAAAAAACTTTAATATGTCGTAATCGACTGTGTTCCTATTTAAATATTCAGTATTCTTCAGTCTTTGCTGCAGTCTCAATTTTCAACCAAACAAAGACTCGCTGTTATTTTTCATTATATCCAGAAAAACTCCATTAAACAAATATCGAACTGCCGTTAATGAACTTCCGAGTGAAGAATTTTTAAACTTTCAGTAATAAATTTGATTTATTACAAGGAGCTCCCGTTGTTAATCTGGCTCAGGAAATTAAATGCGGAATTACCATAATTGATACGGTTTGAGTGAATCGGTGCAGAAACCGATTGGCTGAGCCCTGGCACAGGGAACTTGCAGGCACAGATTAGGAAAATACTAAGTAAATGCTTCTTAAAAATAACATTACATTATACTTTTTTATTCCTTTTATTCGTGGATTTGCCGGATGTATGTTCGGTGTTCCTCAGGGCACTAATTTAGGCCCATAGCTTTTCATTCGTTCTAATAAACATTTACAAATAATGCAAAAAGCAAAACGTCAATTTTACTAATGCGTTTAACACCTCTAATAGAAAAATCATATTTAACACACCTTTTAATCATTGCTGTATTATAAAAACACAAACCATTAAAATATTATTACAACCTATTTAATAACTTAGTGCTACAGAAATTGATTAATATCGACACGCGTCAGCAAAAAAAGTTAAACCCCACCTATTCATTGTACGAATTAATCAAATCATTCAAGATTCTTATCGGGAGTGTGTCTTTAAAATTAGAGCAGGATGGAACAATTGTTTTCTCTCGCCCACGAGCGCATTCCGGACTTGTTGGTATTTTTTTTATTTTCTATAGATACGTATAACGGATTGTAATCATCTCATTGTGCGAGCTAAGATGTATCTCTGATGTGTATGGCGACGAGGAAGTACCGGGAAAACTGAAGCAAGTTTGAATTCTTGAAAAAAAAAACTTATTTAAAGATTTTTTTGTGCGCCGTGTGGACGCAGAGTCTGATATAAATTCAAGTAGACTTTTATTTAAACTTATTTGTGTACAAGTGAAATACACAACAAAGGGCACGAGGGACCCGTTTCATAAAAGCTTTGTAACTTGTAATATAAGTGGAAGACTCCTTTTAATACATACCGTTGGAAAGAGAGTTCCGCTTATAATATAAGCTATTATTTTATATGCAATAGGCCTCAGAGACTAACAGTTTACCTACAGTCTTAAGTTTGTCAGACCAAAATATATGAAGAAATGTATAAGCCCTTAAGAGAAACTGGTAGCCTGTGTTTTGATACAAAGAACTGACAGGCCAACATCGACTGACGGACTAATTCCTTTAACATCTCGTATGTCTTGTCACAAATCTATGCTCAACATTTTGATATTTATCTCTTTTTTTCTGATCATATCATAATCCGAAGAGACTAGAACTTGGTATTTTTTCACTTTCTTCAGACAAGGTGTTCAACAGTTATAAATGTATGGCTATTTAATTACAAATGATTAAAAAAGCTTTGTTAAATTATTGTCTAAAATGTATTTTAATTTGCTCTTAATCAACTAATGCACCTCAGAAACACGCACTATAAGTAATCATACTTATTAAAGACTAGATCTTCATAAATCACACCGTACTTTCAACCACCATAACCAAGATAGTCGATCGGATAAAACAACATGTGTTTCTTCACCTAACGAATCTTCTACGGTATAATGAGTACAACAATGTAAAGTGGGCCTGTATTTACATAATGTCAACTAAGTAGGTGTAGGTGTGTCACTCTATGAACACTCTAATGTCATTAATCGAACGTGGGGAATGTTATTGTCCCGCTGTAGGTTATTTCACTGGGGTTTGATCGTATCTGGAATTATGATAGAGTCTTATTTGGTATTGGTATTGCTGATGATTTAAGTGCTGAAGCTAGGTGCGGTGCAGTTGATCTTGCTCATGCGCAAGATATTGGAACAGGGGTATTGGCTTATGTCGATGAATTAGAGAATGATGAAGAACAAGCTAAATAAAGGGGGTGTGCAGAAAGGAGGGATGATGATGATTTGGAGAGTGATAAAGGAGATCTAATCAAATCGCAGCTGTTAGTGAGACCAGACATAAATTGGTTTAATATTGCACAAAGCAATATTTTCAATATACTTGATTCGCACTTGTAATGAAAGACATTTTCGAGATAAAATCGTTTAAATGCCAAATAATTCTCGCCACTGGTGACTATAAATAAAACATTTTTATTAAAGATTCCATTTAACCGGTACAGAATTAGTAAATGAATTATACTTAAGGTAATCATTTTTAGAAGCGAATGTCAAAGAGTAAGGAGAACGCTTTTGGAATACAATGGGCGAGGATCTGACGCCCCGCAGCGCATGCGCGGCGCTTTAAACTGTTTTTTTATCCAATCCCAAAATTCAACTGGATTTTATGTGCTTAATATTAAGATTTAAATTCCAACACTATTCGTGCGCGACAAAGAAGCGCTATAGTTAAACGTGTAAAAACTGAAATAAAATCTTGTATGTAAATTAAATTCGTAGATTGCCTTGATAATACAATTTATTGTATTTGGAAGAAGTCGAAAGTGTAAAAGCATTCGATGTTTGCTTGGACAAGTAAATAAGTAATATATTTTTTTAAATAAACATAATAATAAAAAAAAAAAAAAAAAAACCATAACCAGTTTTACAAATTAGATGTTAAATACACCATAATTTTTTTTAACTCGTACATATCACTTAATTAAAACAGAATAAATTTGTGCTATACAAACACTGTAACTCGATGCTAACTGAGAAAGACGTTGATTTACAAAGCCGTTAACTTTGTTAATTTATTACTAGAACTCTTCGCTAAATCAACATTATTTTATGGGCATTTTTATTAGTATCTAATCTGCTGAATCTTAAAGAAGTCTAAATTGGGGCTAATTGTGCCCATTTGTTGGACATCTTTATTATAATCCATGTCTCAAGAGTTAAACATGTCTTGAATGTCTTTGGTAAATAAAAAGTAACGGAAGAGTATTAATAAGTTCAAATAAACAAAGTAATTTGAATTAAATAATTATATTCTCCCTTTTTTATTTTTTATTTATTGAAAGGTCCACTTACAGCAAGTACAGAAAGCATTTATATCAAAGTAACAGGTTAAGGTATTATGTCTAGTGTACAAGCTAATTACAAGTATACACAGCACTTTTAGATAACTTAGCGGACTAAATATAAACAGTAGATTACACTTAACATCAGTACGCAACAAACAGGCCAAGATTTTAGTTTTAAATTTGTTGCACTCACGCCATTGAATGCATTACAAACACGTTGGTAACGGAGAGTGCCTACCAACATTGATACTAGATGAATTGACTGAATTTTACTAACAGGCTTCCTAGGTGGGCGGGGTGGTATAGAAAAATAGTGACACTAGAACCGCATTATTTTTGTATCTGTTCATAAAAAATATCCTTCATCAACTTTTAGTTACAGAGGAAAAACCTTTCAAGTTGCATACAATTAACTTGTATGACTTCAATAATTCTATTTATTTTACAATGATCTGCAATATTTTCTTAGATACCTTAGTAAATTTATGGAAGCAATAACACGCATTCTTGATACTCTTCAATGATAGACAACATCACCTCTTTTGAAGTTATTCCAACTGTCTAGAATAAAAGATGATTGTCAAATACGTAAATAATTCATATGCATCTATCAATCATCCAACACAATCCCGGATCCATTCCATTGTTATCATTCGCGTTTTCATTCATTCGTTCCCGAGTGAATCATTAGGAATTAAAACATGGCTAATGCATTATAGTGTGACAACGGTGGCGGTCCGGACACCTCTGCTCGCCTCTTGTTTCTAGCTAGACCAGAACACATTAACCCTTACTCCTGAGGGATCTGATAGAAGTCAGGTGTTTATCTAATTTGGTCAGCTTATATTTATTGTATTAAGCCTTTCTAAAGCATGTACTTTGGACCACCCGGACGTTTTGAAGTGTGCTCCACCTAACGCCGTAGTTTGATGGTTTTTATTAATTATCAGATGACGAGATTGTTTTTATGCGTCATCGTGTGAAAACGACTCTTTCTTTGATACTAGAAATCCCTAAAAAAAAATTTTATCTTACGACTGATTAAATTTTTGCTAATTTTATTTTTTGGATGTCGATTAACTACAACGTTGAATTTACGTTTAATGGTTATGAAATAATAGATAAGTTCTAAGAACATTGTGTATTATGTTTCAAACAATAAAGACTGTATCGTTAAGTATAAATACAACTTTACGTAGTCGTCTTTCTTTCCTAAAGTATTTTTTAGATTTAAATGTACATGTCTTTAATTAGTGCTTTTATTAGGTACACATTTCATCCTGCGGGCTCGACTTGAGGCATATGGTTTAGTCAAAATTTACCGAATCCATCTGAGTGATGTTAACGAAAGTGGACAAATAGCAAAATAAATTTTACTGTTTGCGAGCTAGACAACGTAACCAAAAAAAATTATCATACTACGCAAACCATAATTACACATGATTCCCAAAGTAAAACATCTGAGCATTCTCTTTAATTTATTTTTAATAAAAAAAAGGCATGGATGGCGATGGGCGGTGGCCATTTTGAGAATATGGCATATTACTCATTACAACTCCGACTTTGACATCTATTATAACTATTAAGAAGCGTTTCTATCGACGTGTTTTACCGATGGTTGGACGCCACGATTGTCCATTGTGCTTGGGTCTGGCTGAGACCTTTGGTTTGTCTCCCTCCTCCCGCTCGCACCAGATATTGATGGGAAACCAAAACATTACGTAAAAAGTCGCTTTTGTGTGAAAGTAAAAATCTATCATATTTATTCTGAGGATGCTCATTCGGGTAAACATGAAGGGGACACTTAGTTAACATGTTTAGGCTGCATATCAACCTATTGCATTTTAAAATTGTACTTTAGGAGTTGCTGAAATACTTCAAATTGAGCTCAATAGGCTTGTCCGAAATATATTTTAGGGACGATTTTGAAAGCATCATAAAGTCTCTAAGACACAAAAGTTAACCATATTATATCAGATGAAATGGTTAAAAAATACCTTCAGGTCATATCCTCAGAACATTGTAATTCAAAATAATACGAATGTCAAAAGTTACACTAGGTTTTGTATGTATTTATACTAAACGATACAGTCTTTACATATAACTTATATAAAATTGTACACGTGTATGGTCAATTACCGATATTTATAGAAGCATAAATATAAGCATTGCGTTGGTAACAAAATGGAGTGTTACATTATTA
Source organism: Acleris laterana (assembly GCA_963966035.1). Taxonomy (NCBI): domain Eukaryota; kingdom Metazoa; phylum Arthropoda; class Insecta; order Lepidoptera; family Tortricidae; genus Acleris; species Acleris laterana. Next base: position 10,488,970 of record OZ014450.1, on the reverse strand, counting down.
TGAATGAAGCGCCTATGGCGCCCACTTATCCTTCGATTGTTTTCGATAGCACACATCATTACTGCACGCTTGACTTTCGACTACCCGTACCTCTACACAATAATTAATGATTAGACGACACAACTCAAGTGGACCCACTCCATAAGTGGAAAACTCAAATAATGTAAGAAACTGTATTTATTGTTAGACAACGTATGTTTTATTATTATCACTGAAATTGTTTTGATACATAGATAAGCCACCTTATGGGGGCTATGCACGATCAGTTATAACTGTAATTTTTCATTGAACTGTTAAAATTGTCATTTAAACTGAGCGTGAAAACTGAGAAGTTAATCAGTTCAGTGAAAACCAAAAGTTAAAACTAATCGTGATTACAACGATAGATATAAATAAATTCATATTACAGTATATAATCTTACACAAATTGACTTTGCCCTTAAATAAGCCCTCAGCTTGTACAGTCAAGGTTAAAAATAAATATCCGCACAAAATTTCAAGGTCTGTGTACATGTTTTTTAGAGACTTTGTGGTGTATACATATTGGTGACCTTGACGGTAAATACTATGGGTAACTTGACAATGATAAACAGAATGCATACTTAAAAACTTACATAGAAACCCTCTAAGATTTGGAAACAAATACTCGTGCTCATCTCATCACATAGGTATATTTAGACAGATAACCTTACCGGAAATTGAACCCAGGCTCTCTAGCTTTGTAAGCACGGTCACTACCAACTCGGCTAACTATGTCTTCCCTAGCTTAGACACGTGTTTCGATAGATAAGCCATTTATGACAACGATTAATATTACGGTTTATTTCACATTTACTTAGGTATGTTTGCTCAGTACATGTAGTAAAAATAAACACGTCTTAAAATTATAAATAACCTTTTAATGAAACGTTGTTAAAGCGTACAATTCGGTTGCATAATGTTGGTTCCGCATATTGTATAACCTTTTAGTTTGGAACTAAGCGGGATGATGCCTGCCTTGATACTATTATCATTATTTTTAATTGATCGATGCCTTTTCTTAAGTGTCGCTTCTCTTTAGCCAGCAATCATCCAATGCTAAGTGTAAGCCTCTTGAAATGCACATTTACTTTATTGAGTCACCACAACTTTATTTTTGTACACATCTGTCAAATGCCCGGATATCACCCGGAGCCTTTGTGCCTTTAGCCAAATAGACAAGTAGGTTATCATTAACCCCATGTTTGGTAGTGTTTTTAACCAAAAAACGGAGTTAGTTCGTTAGCAGTACCGTCATACGTGGATACTTTTAACAGCCTGGGTACTTAGGACAGTGTGAGTTACTTCTGTAAAAAAATACCCCCCAATTAAACCCAACGCATTTCGGTGACAGATGGACCACAGACTAGAGCTGTATTGCCAGTAACTTCTAAGCCCACACTGTCCCAAGCATCCACGGTGTCTCAAGTATCCACGTTTTACGGAACCCTAAAAACCATTACGCGTAAGGCACGAGCGCATCTGCCGTATTTGCATAGTCGCTGATTGGGATGCAAGATTAATTCCTATAATATTTTTTGTCTTGATCCTTATTTAGGTGCAATCATGCTGTTGAAGAAAAAAATGATCATTATCATACTTCAGCCCTTAAGCTATTTTTTCAGACGCCAAACAAAAGGGTGCTTGTTTGTTATTAGGTTTGGGGCGATAATGTAATGCAATTACTTTTTTTTAAGTAAAAAACGCCGAAATTCATTATTCAAATCCGCCAGCTGAATAAGCGGGGGTTCATAATCATTAGGGTTTACGAAGTTTAGGTTATTAACCGTTTCCTAGAATCGTAAATCTGCATTAGCAACGTTAAATATTTACGCAGGGTAACCGAATAAATGTTTACTTTGCATCATTTTAAGATGAATATTGAAAAGTTTTAATACCTAGAAATATTTACTCTCTCAGCTCAACTATTGCCAGTCAATCATTCTGTGTATTTATCAATTAGAAAAAGTAAACACTTAAAATAAGTGCTTGTTTCTCGCTATCTATCGGTTTTTCGAAAAGCTAGCATTTATGTAAGAGTTTAGTAAATACTAGAGGTTCTACTACTCGGTAAATCCATATTGCATTTGGCATGTTTTCGTTACGGTTACCTACATGGACAGTAATGGCGGTCGAGTTAGACAAAACGATAACATTCCAAAAGACAGAGTAAATCTATTAAAAATACATTATATTTTACTTAAAAATATTATAATTATTTTAAAGATTAATGCCAAGCTCGAATATGCCACGAGACAATATTCTCCACGGCACATCTCCACAATCCTAATTAACCCTTCACAAATTGTCCCTTGGCATATTCAAATATTTTGACCCCAGGCTGAATAATCCTCGTTGTTCAACATTCATATTTATTACATCGCGCGTGTAAGCGGCCGTAATATAATAAAGCCTTTCAACCCTTTCAATGCTAAGAGAAAGGACTGCTAATGGTCTTATTTCGCCTAATGATGCCCTTGCAGCGGAGGGTTAGTTGCGAGATGAAGCGATAAGTCAATGTATGAATTCTCTCGAGCTTGTTTAGTATTCCGGGTGAGATACGATATAAATGTTTAATTGTATGACTATATTTGTCAATATGCATACCTAAAGACTGTATCGTTTAGTATAAATACATACAAAACCTAGTGTAACTTTTGACATTCGTATTATTTTGAATTACAATTAATTTTTAACCATTTCATCTGATATAATATGGTTAACTTTTGTGTCTTAGAGACTTTATGATGCTTTCAAAATCGTCCCTAAAATATATTTCGGACAAACCTATTGAGCTCAATTTGAAGTATTTCAGCAACTCCTAAAGTACAATTTTAAAATGCAATAGGTTGATATGCAGCCTAAACATGTTAACTAAGTGTCCCCTTCATGTTTACCCGAATGAGCATCCTCAGAATAAATATGATAGATTTTTACTTTCACACAAAAGCGACTTTTTACGTAATGTTTTGGTTTCCCATCAATATCTGGTGCGAGCGGGAGGAGGGAGACAAACCAAAGGTCTCAGCCAGACCCAAGCACAATGGACAATCGTGGCGTCCAACCATCGGTAAAACACGTCGATAGAAACGCTTCTTAATAGTTATAATAGATGTCAAAGTCGGAGTTGTAATGAGTAATATGCCATATTCTCAAAATGGCCACCGCCCACCGCCATCCATGCCATTTTTTTATTAAAAATAAATTAAAGAGAATGCTCAGATGTTTTGCTTTGGGAATCTTGTGTAATTATGGTTTGCGTAGTATGATATTTTTTTTTGGTTACGTTGTCTAGCTCGCAAACAGTAAAATTTCTTTTGCTATTTGTCCACTTTCGTTAACATCACTCAGATGGATTCGGTAAATTTTGACTAAACCATATGCCTCAAGTCGAGCCCGCAGGATGAAATGTGTACCTAATAAAAGCACTAATTAAACACATGTACAATTTAATCTAAAAAATACTTTAGCAAAGAAAGATGACTACGTAAAGTTGTATTTATACTAAACGATACAGTCTTTATTAGGGATTAATCATTATTTTTATCTAGTTTACTGTATAACTTACAGTGAGTGAATTTACACGAAAATTTTCAAGTTATCGTGAACTTCGCTTTATTTACACATGGAGAAGGCGAACGAGGTTACCTGATGATAATTAGGATCTGTAACTTAGAGACATTTGCATTCTCATGACTATAATCTTAAGACTATGCGTTGCCAACCCTGAGGACTAAGAGGGAACGCCTATGCTAGTAATTTAAGTCGTTGTCTTATCCCCACACCGGGACACAGCAATGCAAAGGCGGGTACCGTCAAACGGGGTCAATATGGATTAAGGGGTAAGTAGAGACATAACCTAAAATAAGTCATAACTTTTTACAACTAAGAACAAGTATTTAATGGAAAATAATGTTACGTCTATTGTAAATGATTTCAGTTCTACAACTAGTAACATGCTTCATTTTAGGTTGTGTCCGTATACTTACCCTTTAATCCCTATTTACCCCGTTTTACGGTACTTAGCGGTAGTTATAAAGATAAGATGGTGGTAGTGATCCGGACGGACCTAGCCCAAGGTCCTACAACTTTAATTAGTTATGGAAATAAAGGAGGCAGACGAGCAAGTGGGTCCCCAGATGGTATTTAAAACGATCACCGCGACCCATAAACACCACCACAGGAATCCCAAGTGCACTGCCAGCCTTCGAGATAAGAGTAGGCTCGTTTTTTGGAGGCACCCAAGTTATATCGGTTCGAAATAAATACTTATATCTAAATTACAAAACAACATTATTAAGAGCGCTCTTGTAAATGTAATACTTGAAATCCTTTGTTATTTCAATATTTTTATTACAAAAACACGAACACACTTCAATGTTTCCAGCTAAGCGACAACACTTCGAATATTAAAATCAAAACGTCGTAACGACCTTTACAATGCACTTTACATACGACCATTTAGTTATGCGTGTTATAATACCATTCATTCAAATCCGGACTAACTACGACGGCTAATTACAAACCTTTGAGTGACGGCTTTGCTTTGTGAGAGAGGAAAAAAGTGACAAGTACGAGGACAGGGAATCGAAGGGGTCCGTCGAATATTCAGATTATTTATTTATTTTACTTTTATTGCACAAAATAGGTACGAAATGGTGGAATTAATGTAGCTCCTGAATGTAGTTGTAACACATCTTTAAGTATAGACCGTTCGACATTCTGTGTATGAAATTTGACGTAAATTCCATATTCGTTTTGTACACACATACCTACATGAAGACCTTTACTTTCTGGCTAAGCGTGTACCTTCGACCTCGTCATCACAAAAGCAAACTATTTATTTTATTATTTTTGTTCATTTTTTACTGAGAAAATAAATGAACTAATTTCTGGTAACAGCTAAACAGCTTAAACGCCTACGTCACACTAGTTGTTACAAACAAAATGGCGTCATTCCGGTTAGTCCAATGAGGGCTTAAGCAAAAAAAACTAAATATGTATGCTTTTGAGATAAATGTAAGTATTTAAGAATTTTATCAGCACACTTTTTAAAAAAATCCTGTTTCAATTGAAAAATCTTTGATATATTATGTATATTGCAAATATAACGTTAAAATTTGAAAATCTTCTTCTTGGTAAGTTTGTAAATATATGACGGTGGACAAATATAATGTGACTTTTTTGTGTAACATTTCAGCATAATATTCTTCTTGGTAAGTTTCTAAATATAATAATATGACGGTGGACAAATATAATGTGACTTTTTTGTGTAACATTTCAGCATAATAAGATTGTGATTATTTAATCATTATATAATAAAACGTATTAAAATATGTCAACAACATTTTTGAAAGTTTCACATGTAACCCAATAGTAACATTAACATTCTATCTGTCAACCGAATGATGTGGCTTTGAATCTCAGCTTCAAATTTTGACTTTTTATAACGGATTAATACCCTTTACTGTGGTATATTAGAACCAGAATGCTGTATTTTTTACCTTCTTTTTTTCTAAGCGGAACCCTAATAATTATTAACGATACAGTGGCCGTGGAGTGGCCCGGTGCTGTCACATCTGTTCTATTGTGCCCCGGATTAAACTGATAATTATTCCGGCGATAATTACCGGATTTAAGGGTAATAATAATGCGCGGGCGCCATTGTTTCGCAAATGTCGATATTTTGACCGATGCGTAGTAGAAATGGGGGAAATAATACGGCGTGCGTTAGAATAGTTCGGTTAGAAAGTTATTGAATAATTATATCATTGCATGCATTATACACTGAAAATAAGAACAAAGCAAAAGTGGGAGAGTTTTGTATTTTCTATACCTCAACCATAATTTACTCATAATATTTCTCATGGGAGAATTTATTAAACATAATACATTCTTTATTTTTTCCTTTTTTAAAATTTGGTCAACAGTAGAATCCTGGCTAAATGTTAAAGTTAGAAAATATCTAAAAAGGAATTTCAGAAATCCGTATTAACTCAAATCGTTTTTTAATGCTCCTAGAATAGTTTCTACTCCGAATCTCGACCTTATTCAAATTCATGTAAATAAAACGCTTACAGTGAATCGGAACTTCTGATCGCACCCTAATCTGCCGGCATATGGCGACCACGTGCCAAAAGGGCTAAGCCTTTTGTTTCTTTAAAAAAAAACTCAATGACGGTATCGTTTTCAATGCGTCCTGTAATTATTGTGATTCGACTAATTGTTGCACTCTCAATGGCTTTTGTTTCCAAGTGCAATCTCGCTTTGACCGTGTTTTCGCATGCCATATTGTAATTGAAGTTGCCCTTTGTTGCAACGCTAGGGACATCCATTCACTACTTTGTATTTCAAACACAATTTTACTAACGACAAACGTGATTTTTCAATGTTTTTATTGCCATTTGGAACGTAAGCTCTTAAAAATATTTGAAAATGGAACTTTCAATTTTTCAGCCTGTACCATTAGAATATGGGTTTCATTTGCGTTATAACTTTTGAAATGTTATGGTTTGCGTTCTACGAACGTTACTAGTTCTGACGTAAACATTTTTTAAAGTTCGAATGTTTTAGCAGTTGAATAAAGACAAGTAGCGTTCCGAATTGTTTCCTTTTGTGTCTCAATAAAAAAAACTGACGCAATAGAAAGGGCTCAAACGTTTTGCATTCATATCGCAAGTTTAATTACACATTCATATGTAAATCAGTAGGCGAATGCCATAAAGATTCGTTCATACATTTTACCGGTAAATATGCGTTCATGCATGCTGGCGGACATTTTGGATCTGCAATTAGCAATATAGGAGGGTTCTGACACTGTCGGGTTTTACACTGATTGTAATTACGAGTACACTGGCTTGTTTTTGATGCGAGTGAGAATGGTAAAGTATAATAAGAGCGGTTACAAATAGCTAATTTTGTTTTGTTTTTGCTGTGGCTTGCAAATCTGGATGTAATGTTGCGCGTTAAATAAAAAGTGTAATTTATAAATTATTTAAAATTATTTGAATATATTGGAAGATTTTTTAGTACAAAGGTTTCAATATCCTTCATGTTAGATCAACTCGACTAGGTCTTTTCTTCGGACGAAATGTATTCGCTGCCTTTATACGTGTATGACTTGATCATAATTTGTCCTGTAAACGAGCCCTAAAAATGTGACACACAACCAGTCATGGAGACTCACATTAACCTTAAAAATATTAGTAGGAGAGTAGGGACAAATTTGTCATATCCACTAAAGCAACTTCAACTTGTCATACTCGTTAACTTGAATCATAAAATAGTTGCAGCAGACCTGCTATCGAATATCGTCCATATACAAATATTCAATGTTTTCGACTTTTGCGCAACGGTACAAAATATTTCATTAATAAAAGACACACTTTATCCACAATAAAACTTAGGCGATCGGTTTTCGTCCGCGATCCAAGTCAACGATCCAAATACTGTGCTTCGGGCGATAAAATAAATCTCCTCTTAAGAGGTATACCCGATCCGGGGCCTGAACACGACGAGCCTTCGCCGTGGCCTTAATTAAAAAACAAAATCAATTTTATTAATTGAAAGTGTTAAAAACGGGCGGAAGAGGCGTCGGGACCTCGTATCTCGCTCATATCTCTTCTTTAATCCGACAGTCAATGTGTTATTTTTACTCTTCTCAGTGGATTTCGAATAAATTTTATCGCCTGGGACTAATTTGGTTACAAATTTATTTGGATGTAGCGTCGTTAACAAGCGGGTACATCCACATGGCTATCTGAACTGCACTCTTTAGTACCCAACATGGACATTATACCAATATATCGACACTTGCAGCATGATAAAATGAAGACGATACTTTGACTGCACTAAGGATTAAATAATATTGTTTTCAAAATAATGCTCCGAGAGCTTTTTGAGAGCATGTGCTTTGGAGCATAAAATTTTTATTTTTAATAATTTTGGGCATTGCGATTACTTTTGAAAATGTGAATGGGCTGGCATTTTATGATATGCTTTCTCATTATTATAATTTTCATGGCACCGTTACAGAAAGTATGAGTATTACTGTTGTTAGCTTATAACGTTACGTTCATTAGTTAATGCAATCGTAAATATTTTAATGTATGTTATTTGTTTAACTGTTTTCAAAGATATCGTTGAACGATACGCAAGCAATTAACCATACATGTACAAAGACTAAATCTTCATACATGGCAACACCATGCCTTTTTTAGGGTTTTGAATGAAAAATTAACAGGGGATATTTTATTTTGCAACTAATTAGTGAGTTATGATTATGAAAGAACTTTATTAGTTTGTTATTTTCTGTTTGTGCAATAAAGAGTTTACATACATCATATTACACTAGCACATTCCAAAACAGTTTATTTTGTATGTCTCGTTTTTTTTTGGATTTATTACCCCCGCACCCTAGCCCTACCTTTAGATACCTCCAAAGTGTACGATCCCAAAAACCAATCAGTCAAATTGATAGAATATTTTTTTTAGTTTACGGTAAGAAGTGTTTCAACTGAATGTTTTTTGCTTAACTAATGAAACAAAAACTGTTGTTACATTTGTAACTTACTAAGTAAATTAATTAAAATAATTACTGAACCCCATTCCGCTCGTTCAACTTGCTCTTGACAGGTTTTTTGTTCATTCCTCTTTAATTTGCAAGCCCTTACCAACCAAGTTTGCTTTTTAAATTGAGTGCGATTCACGAGTAGGCGCGATACAGCTCTTAC